>MJUU01007569.1:0-79994 GCA_002080025.1 Modiolus philippinarum
CCATTTTAAAGATTTGTGGTATATTTGAAACAACTAGAGGCTCAGAGACTGAGCCTGTATCTCTCACCTGACATAACGCTTCTATGCCATGCATGACCAAAAATGATCATGTTTTTTACCAATGGGGTAGGGTGTTTAGGTATGTTCTCAATTAGCACCTGTGTTTTTTGTCTGATCCTATTGAAATGCGTAATTTTTGCAAAGGACCTTCTTTACATTTAGTATAATTCGCTTTAATTGTTTTGAGAGAAGATGATGAAAAGGATGGTTTTCTCATTACTGGGCTCTTGTGATAAGGCAAGGTATTTTGTTGGATTGAAATGAAACGTGCAATTTTTGTAAAGTACCTTCAGTCGTCATTCCTGTAAAGTTAGGTTGAATTTGCTTCAGTGGTTTCAGAAGAGTAGATGAAAATGTGATTTTCCCATAGGGTCCAATGTTAAACCTAAGTTCCACACTGGCTGCCATGTTTTTTATTGGATCAGAATGAAATGAGCAATCGTTGTAAAGGACCTTCCATACATCAAGCCTGAAAAGTTTGGTTGAATTTACTTCAGTTATTTCAGAGAAGAAGATGAAAATGTGGTTTTCCCATAGGGTCCTATGTTAAACCATGTTCCGTGCTAGTCGGCATGTTTTTCGTCGGATCAGAATGAAATGAGCAATCTTTGTTAATGACCTTTAGGTCATCGTCCAATGTTAAACCTAAGTTCCACGCTGGCGGCCATGTTTTTTATCTGATTGGAATGAAATGAGCAATCTTTAATAACCATTCTACCATGTCAACCTGATCAAGTTGCTCATGTGTAAACTGTAACAATGAGACAAAAATAACATGAACAAACAAGATGTGTTTGTGAAACACTACATTTACCCCAGATTCTACAGTAAAATATATGAAAATACCCAATTTTACCCCTTTTTTACCTCTGTGATCTTGACCTTCGACCTAATTTTTTTTGCATATTGATGTTCCTCTTGACAAGATCTATAAACTTGCCAAGTATTAAAAGTCTATCTTAGGTATTGTCCGTTTTATTTCTATAGACCCACCATAAAAAATTAATAAAAAATCAAAATTTAATTTTTTCACATTTTTCTCTTCATATATCTTTTGAATTCACTCATACGAACTCTGACTATTAGTTTCAGAATTTTTCCTCCCATAATTAAAAAGATGCCCATTAGCTGCCTATGTAAATTTATTTTTCTATTCATGATTTTCACAGAGGGAGTTAATGTACAAGAACCAATGGCCTTTCCTGTGTAAACAAAGATAAAAACATGTGGCATTTATGCAATTTCAAAGAACATGTGACTAGCCATTTAAATATTATACATGTTTCAATAGGTAAACAATGAATAGAGATGTCCATTTCAGTAAGAAATCTATATTTAGACTTGTCACAGATTACTGACAGTGGAAATTAAAATCAATAGTAATTCTATAATGAAAGAATTTAAGTTTTAGCATATATTCACAGGGGCCGGTAACATACGATATGGACCCGGTCTATCAATATCGTATGTTACCGGCCCCTGTGCATATATTTATGTAAACTTGTCTTTAATTTTTAGGTGAAACCCTTGAATTTTAACACATGTCTTAGTTTCCATTGAATGTTGAATTGTCCTTTCACTATGTTTAAGTCAAGTAAGCAGTTAATGCTAAGAAGAGAAGGCTTTTGAATGTATTTGCATTTGAAATTAACGTTAACTCAATACCTAGCTGTCGATCGTTTTGGACAAAACTCCGACACGATGAACATAATTGGAATGCCGATTCTGAGCCATCAAACCTATTAGCATACAAAGATTAGATGATATGGCTACTTAACTCAGAACATGTAGAAATATGGATATTTGCAATCTCATCGAACGGAGTAAAATATAATCTTGTATGTTATGGAATATAAACATTTCATAAATTCCGGCAAGGTCCATTGAGTGCCATGGAGCATTGCCCCTTGGTGCCCTCTGCAGTTTGGTTACCAATGTGTTAGCTTAGCTGCATTGGGCACGAGGATGGCACTTATGGTCCTGGAGCCCATATTACAAGAAATCACTTAAATGGGACTGTTGCACTATCTCTAGTTATCGTGTCTGTCGCTAGGTTTGTTAGTGTACTGGTGAGTTCCGGTTAAGAAGCTCCGTTTAAATTAATGTTAAATTGGCAATGTTTAACATAAATTTGTGAATAACCATAAACAATGATATACACAATTTTAAAACATATGTAAGCTACAAGATCCAAAAATCGCAAAACCGTATGTTTTGTAGTTATTTTTAGACGATTTTATAAAGTCACCAGGTATCGACACAAATAAGTGTCATAAATTGATCTTCATATGCCGTTTATTTTTCAGATAAAGACAATTTGATGCATATGAAGCCATTTGCTACATTGCATACTGTTTACCTGAAATCTTGACACAATATCCGTACCTGTGGATCGTTTACATATCAAAATCAGCGGTGTCCTTTTGATGTTCAAATAATATAGGTGTGACAAAACAAGGTGAAAAAAAAACAAAAGGAAAAAAAACAAATACAAAAAAGCAAAAAAAAACAAAAAAAAACAAAACAAAACAAAAAAACAAACAAAAAGCAATAAGCAAAACATAAGAAAAAAAAAACAACCAAAAAAAAGCTTTTTACACGAAAATTGCTTTTTAAACAACATGTATCTCATCAAGAATATCATCGGTATTTGAAATATACATTTTGATAATAAATTCTTTTGGGTGTACTTGCAAATTTGTATAGAAAGATCCTTGGATACACATTTCTACATCACTAATTTTGTTTTTATTTATAAGACAAAATTAAAATGTGTAATGCAGGGTGAAAAATGAACATAACTAAATAAAACAAGGGAAAAAAATAAAAGACTTAAAAATAACCGGCTTTTATTCCCACCATTTGATAATTTGGAATTTTATTGAAAGTGAATATTCAATCAATGCAGGTTACTGTTACAAATTCCATCTACTCGAATTTCAATAACATGTATATTGATATACCTCTGTATATTGAAAGGTATTGACAGTGGTACATGTTTTGCAAACTGTATCGGGTCAGGTAATTTGCAATCATCTCAAATTTTGAAAGCTTACAAGCAGAACAAAGGTTGGGCTAATAAAGTATTACACAATAACAGAAAATGAATACATAAGGCCATACAAAAATAATGATTAGATTCTCAGGCCATTTTTCTGAAAAAATTATGAGGATTTTTATTTTTATTGGTTCAAAATCAAGATGAGGCATCTTTTTACATTACTGAAATGCCCAAAAAGTGATGAGGCAGGTAATTTTAATTTTTTTTTATTTGAAACTTGAATAAAAAAGTAAAATTAGCTCCCAAAGAAGAGATGAGGCAGGGGCCTGAGAAGCTAATTTATTTTTTTATTTTGCCTAAATAACAACAAAAATATAAAATAAAAAAAAAATGATGATAATAAAAAAAATGAAAAAATGTGAAATTATTATTTCAAACAATATGTTCCAATAGGCCAGATTTATCAAAAATTAGTTTGTACTTCTGTAAACTTCTTGACAAGCACGGATTTTAAAGGAAAAAATCGCATTCAGTTCTGTATCTAAAAACTGGTTTTTAACAAAACGGCTTCATATATCGGCACGCCATTTCCTGTATTTAAAGTTTCAACATGAAATTTTAATATGCAAAAAGAATTATTTTAAAATTATAAGTGGTCTTTAAAATATGAAAATTTAAAAATAACCAATTTTACATACAAATGCACTAGCGTTATCGATCGGAACTCACCAGTAAGTGATAAGGGGAGCTAACTGTGTATTATGAAACAGTCCCATTCATTGTTCAGTGTTCAATGTAATTACAAACCTAAATTACTACAACAATTGGCAAAGTGTCGGTATGTTATAAAGCACCGTCTCTTGGTGTCCAGAGTAGTTAAATCAGTTAAATCAACAGAATAAAGCCGATTTCACTGCTTTGGACTCGAGGATAGCATGCTGTAACTTGTAGCCTTTTCTATGAAATTGGAATAAATTAGATATCTGTCAAGACAGCTCTATATCTATAATAATTTAGTTGTGTTCTTCTTTTACGAGCCTCGTTTGTTTGTACCTGATCCTATTTTTACTTATATGTTGTTAAAAGAAAGGGATATTGATTACTACGGATAATGTTATTGAAATATAAGTATGTGTTTTGTATAGTGCCCTCACGGGTCCATTTTTTATGGACAATATAAGTTCTTCTTCTTCTTCTTCTTCTTCTTCAAAGTTTCAGTGCCTGAATTTTTACAATTTTAGACTTCTTTTTATTCTGAGTGAATCAAACAACGGCAGTAGAACACCGAAGGAACAAATCAAGTGTTTACACCTTGCATACTGAGACACAATAAGGCCTTCAAGGTTCTTGAAATTTTAAAACCAGTCAAAGGCACCATTATCTATCCTAACAAGGAACAGCACTTCATCTAGAAATGCTTTATAGCAGGTCTACGCTATTGCAAGTAATTCACGACGTTATACGGTCATTGGTCCGTTAACGTCGATGTCAATCCTTTCTGTTATCAGTATCCATGTTCCATCAATTACGTCATAACTGCGTTCTTAGCTTGTAACTAAATTAGCTGTCATGGTCTCTTTGTCATCTTGTATTTGAGATAATTCAGCTCCTATTCCAAAGGAGCTGGCTTCGGTGTCTGATATTTACGTTTTACTGGTATCCGTGAGTATCCGAAAATTTGAGCCTACACAAGACACTTGCCGCCTGATAAGATAATTTCACCCTGTTCTGTCAACTGAAGGAGTCTGACTTTTTATGAAAAGCCTTTCACATACATGCGGTAGTACAAGCAGGCTCCAAAAATACTTCTCACATCTTCATGGATTTGAGTACTGGTCATCCAATATTCCATCGGTTTATATATTTTCCGATACAAAACAATAGGATCCAGTCGGAGATCAAAAGGTATCTTTCAGAACGTCACTCAATGTAAATCGTACATACATTAAAGTTTTTGATTACGAAAAAATGAAATTCCCGCTTAGTAACATTATAATTTTCCCGAATTCCCGTACCATTTTTATCTAATTTCACGTATCACGCTCTACTTCGTTTCCCGTTTTCACGCACAATAATTTGACTTTTACGAGTCACGCTTACAGAAAAACGGTCGATCCCGTGTCACGCTTAGACCCCAATGAGACCCTCTTAAGGTGCTGTGAGTCTAGTTTATTTTTTTTCAACCATACTTCATGTCCCTATCAAAAATATATGAAAAAAACAGTTTCACTTATAATTAAACACAACATGCTAAAAGTTCAAATCTTTCATTATAGAATTGCTATTGATTTTAATATCCACTGTCAGTAATCTGTGACAAGTCTAAATATAGATTTCATACTGAAATGGACATCTCTATTCATTGTTTACCTATTGAAACATGTATAATATTTAAATGGCTAGTCACATGTTCTTTGAAATTCACATAAATGCCACATGTTTTTATTTTTGTTTACACAGGAAGGGCCATTGGTTCTTGTACATTAACTCCCTCTGTGAAAATCATGTGTAGAAAAATAAATTAACATAGGCAGCTAATGGGCATCTTTTTAATTATGGGAGAAAAATTCTGAAACTAATAGTCAGAGTTCGTATGAGTGAATTCAAAAGATATATGAAGAGAAAAATGTGAAAAAATTAAATTTCGATTTTTTATTAATTTTTTATGGTAGGTCTATAGAAATCAAACAGACAATACATAGTTCAAAAGTTGTTTATTACCATAAAAACACCCAATTCCACCCCTTAATTCTTTGGGCCTCTTCTTTATTGGAATGGTTTAAATTGTTAAATGTATCTGCTTAAACATGCTATAAGAAACCTACAGAAAAATACTGCATCAAAATCCTTCAAAAAATTTTAAACATAGAAAGCAGCCACAGCCTGCTAAGCTCATCTCATTGCACAGCATTGTCACATGTTGCACATGTCAGTAAACAGGAATGGACTATAATCATTTTTTTTAACAGACTCAGTCATGCATAAATTGTAGTTTACAGTCTGCATCCGAAGCATTCATTGTTCTTGTCATCCCAAATTGCATCATACATACCAATATGGTTGCGCAAGGACATGTCAGTAAGCGGGAATGAACTTTAATCATTCTACCTAACCAAGTCGCTCATGTGTAAAATGTAGGTCAGAGACAGCATCCGAAGCATGCATTGTTGATGTCATCCCAAAATGCATCATAGGTACCAATATGGTTGATGTGGGCCATGTCAGTAAGCAGGAATGGACTTTAACCATTCTACCTAACCAAGTCGCTCATGTGTAAAATGTAGGTCAAAGACAGTATCCGAAGCATGCATTGTTGTTGTCATCCCAAAATGCATCATTGATACCAATATGGTGGATGTGGGCCATGTCAGTAAGCAGGCATGGACTTTAACCATTCTTCCTAACCAAGTCGCTCATGCGTAAAATGTAGGTCAGAGACAGCATCCAAAGCATGCATTGTTGTTGTCATCCCAAAATGCATCATACATACCAATATGGTTGATGTGGGCCATGCCAGTAAGCGGGAATGGACTTTAACCATTCTACCTAACCAAGTCGTTTATGCGTAAAATGTAGGTCAGAGACAGCATCCGAAGCATGCATTCCAGTCGTCATCCCAAAGTGCATCAGGCACACCAATATAGTTGATGTGGGGCATGTCAGTAAGCAGGAATGGACCTTAACCATTCTTCCTAACCGAACGTGGACGCCGACGCGGACAGTTAGTACACAAGGCGCAATACCCCTTGTGGGTAGTCGTCTACCAAACCCCCACATACAATACAATAATGATTTTTAAAATTTCTAAATTGAATATATAGAAAAGTTACAATTTTGTGGGTTTAGGTTAAGATTTTGAAGAAAAATCGCAAAAAAATCATATTTTGTATCTGTGACATCTTATTCAAATCGTGTTCAAAAGAATTTTTTCAGTAATTTTACAGCAGGTATTGTCATTATAGCTGCAAAGAAAAATCTAATTTTTGATTGTTTGAACACAGAATTTAAAGGGAAATAACTCATATCTCAAAACAGTATTAAAAATAAACAATAAACAAAAACAAACATGAATTTTCTTGATCAATATTATCAATACATATTTATGGAAAGGGGTAAGATATTAACAGCTTAATTGGGCCATTAAGCAGTACAGGTAACTTTTGTAATTTATGAATGAGTTAATTGACAGGTAAACATCGCCGATGTTTATTTAACAAATCTGTTAATTTGTCAAAAAGAAGTGATAAAACTAATCAATTTTGGGGCCCAGAAAAGGACAGAAAGACATCTGCAAGATATAATTGTTAACTTTTTTCACAAAAATGTGTTTTTGAAAACTTATAATATGTGACCTAAAGAACAAAGGTCACTCCCAGGTAAAATTTTCAACAACTTCCGGTTTGATCGCAATTTGAAAACAGTGAGTGTTTGGCCGTAAATACCAGGTAAAAAGAGTCATTTAGGCACAAAAAGGGTGGCCGCTGGACGCGTCAGGCGGGTGGCCGTCTATATGGGGGTCATTTTGTACAAAAAAATGTTAATGCAAAGGAAATATGGCCGGATAAACCGGGTGGCCTCCCAAACGAGGGGCCGTTAAGTAGAGGGACCACTGTATAAAATAAATAATTTATATTTTCATTTCAATATTCAACATTTTACCTTCAAACACCAATCATTATAGAATTATTACAGGTATGTCCAATGTCATCTGGAAATCAATGTGTATTCCGGTAAAATTTAAATTGAATATATTTTTATCTTTCGTTAGTCTTTAGAAAATGCTGAAATACAAAATTTTAGGAATAAAAATAAGATATAACGATAATATATGATTTTAAAAGTTGTATAAATGTGGATGCCTCATGTTCTATGCATTTTAGGGGTAATTTTAATTATTTCATAAACTACATTTAGGTTGAATAAACATGCAAAAATGTTAATCTGACCCCCTGCTGTGTGTACAAGTGTTGGAAGGTGCTCAGGTAAGTTTGTCAGGTCACCTGTGCTGTGTAATACGATTAACATGATTAAAACAAGTGCCGATTTTCAGTTACACAAATAGAAGAAACTGCGGCTTATAGCCACAGTTTTGTAGTTCGATGATGGTCCACCAGGCGGCGCTTTAGCAAATGGAAAGTTGTCAATTGACCACTTAAAATTTCAAACTTCCAGTATAGGCTTGTTCGCGAATCCAATCAGTGATGCACAAAATCAATTTTTTTGGTTGGCAAAATTGTATTTCAACAATAACATGCATTGTATAGCAATGGGACAGAATTTTATTTTAGAAATAACTTTTTACATACTAGTCCGATTTTGGATCTGTAAAATGCATAATAAACATCAAGATTTTCATATTTTTTCTACCAATTTACTTTTTAAAAATTTCCTCTTCAAATAATTTGAAATGTGTATTTCAAATATTTGGAAACTGAAAATTTGAATGCTATACAAATCTGTGAATTAAATCAAATAAAAATGATAAAAAATCAAAAATTTTTATATCCTATTCAAGTGCAAAATGTCTACAATTCAGATCAAAAGAAATTATAAAATTATCTTTAAAAACAATTTCATACCAGGTAATTGAAAAATGACATTTTTATGACCCTAATTCATGAATACGATTTCTTGCCAACCAAAAGTGTCCAAAGGTAAAATTTTCGATGTTGTTACGTCACAGCGAATAAGCCTATTGTCAACATGAGGAGTATTGTCCGGTGCAGTATTAAC
The DNA here is from genome assembly GCA_002080025.1 of Modiolus philippinarum. NCBI lineage: Eukaryota > Metazoa > Mollusca > Bivalvia > Mytilida > Modiolidae > Modiolus > Modiolus philippinarum. The sequence continues at coordinate 8,795 of MJUU01007569.1, forward strand.
CGGTAAATTATACCAGGGGCGGTTTTTCCACCCACTAAGACTAAGAAACTTTATTTATAGTCGGATAAAAGTACAAGCAAACATAAGCTCTGTAGAGCTTTTAACCGACATTACAACAATAAAATTAACAACATACATGACACACAATACATATACATAGCAACATATAGCACATACACATACAACCTTGTAAATGAGACAATGTTGAACAATATACAAGTTTCATGGTATGGGAGCACATCATGGATGGACTAGAGGCATTTGTTTCATAAACAATGTAAGTCCCTACGTCTCTTCTTCCAGGGAGGGAGTGACTTTTTATGAAACAAGTGCCTGTAGCCGGTGTGGGACAGAGCATAACCTTTTCACAAAATAAATTTTTCCCATGTAAACCATCACTGTCAGATACCACCGCCTCCCCAGGGCAAATTTATAAGCTCCCCGAATCAACCAAAGTTAGATTAAAAACCTCAACAGTCAACATGCAACTTCGCGCTTTACCACTTCAGACGGAGAGATATGAAGCAGGGAAACGAAATAAATTCCTAACGGGTGGGATATACTAAAATGAGTCCCGAAGCGTCTGTACATTTGACTCTCCATAAATAAAAGTAACAACAAAAGTCCGAACAATAGAGGGTAAGACAAGGAAGGAAAATCAGCAAGACCTACCACAGTAACGAGAACACATAACCCAACACAGAACATTTTATGCAAGAAGTCATATTTCCGACTTGGAACGGGCATTGGTATCTGGAATCTCTTGTAAATTCCTCCGTTAACTTTGTAGCACCACGAATACGTTGCATGTGAATGTTAATAGTGGTGTTGGATAGCTAATAATATGAGTTATTTCAATACACAATGCTTAGTCAAACATAGAAGCACAGATGTACATCACTTAGTGGGTTATTATATACACATCCAACGAATTCATGTCAAATCGCCCCACGGAAAAATCGCCCCAGTAAAAATCGCCCCACTATTTTTCAAAATCGCCCCACTTCCAAAATGTGTATATAATGTTTAAAAATCGCCCCACTGATGTAAAAATCGCCACACTGGTGTTAAAATCGCCCCACTTTTAAATAATGTCAGATTGATGCGAAAACACTGAAGTAGTAAAAATCTCCCCATCAATGTCAAATTCGCCCCACTCATTGTCAAAATCGCCCCACTTTCAAGATGTGTCTTTTATGCTATAACGCAGTGAGGTTGCGAAAAAACGTCCCATTGATGTCAAAATCGCCCCACACATTGTCAAAATCGCCCCACTCATTGTCAAAATTGTGTCTATCATGGCATAACACACTGACCTTGTAAAAATTGCCCGAACGATGTCAAATTCGCTCCACTCCTAATGTCTGCTTATGTTGACAATGAAGACAGTGCCACGTCAGGGTCTCGTTGCCTTTATTGACTCTTCTGTATCACTCTCTACTGATGCCGGTCCCACACGTTCTATGCTGCCAATGATCACAGGGTTTCAAAAATTTACTTGTTTAAGTCTAGAAAATATCATTGTTTACAACTCCACTGGAATAGGTATAGTGACCACTGTGGATCACATTGGCCCTATAATATTGAAGTCATGACTCACACCTGGGCATGTCTCCACGCAAAAAGCCTAAAATATATGTTATAGAATAACATATGTTAACAGTACTTTAGTAAAATTTTACAATAAATATACGTATATTCAGGAAAGTATGTATAAACTGCATGTTTCAGTCTGACTGGTCCATTGTTTGTTAATAGCGGCATTTCAAAAGAAACAGTTGAGATAATATATCATAAAGGCAAGAAAATACAAAAAATAATATATTTCTCCATTGGGGCGATATTGACAATTAAAGTGGGGCGATTTTACATTAGTGGGGCGATTTTGTCAGAAAAGTGGGGACATTTATTTTTTGGTTATCTCGATGGGGCGAGTTTTCAAAATGGTGGGGCGATTTTTACTGGGGCGATTTTTCAGTGGGGCGATTTCACCTGTTACCCATCCAACTAGCTCCTTACACTGACTGCCCTAGCACTATGAAAATTATATCAAATATTTTACGAAAAGATATGGAGTAAATGAACATGAGACTACAACACATATGTTAACTCCAAGAGCCATAATTTTAATGAGCTGTATGACCATTTCGGAAATTTATTCCCCATCACGGAAGCACTATTAAAACTATCTAGAACCCAAACATAGGAATTTTAAGTCCATAATTGCAAAAAAAAATGTTTAAAATGCATAAAGCCAAACGAAATCCAAATAATCAGTAATTTCAAATATAAAATCAAGTCTCTATTTCATACCGTACGGCATTGTCTGAGAATAGGAAGGTTCGCGAATCTTGTTAGTGATGTCACCAAATCTAATTTACACACTAGTATGCAAGTTAGCATTTTTGGTTGGTAAAGTTGTAGTTTGACCACTGTTTAACCCGCATGTAAAAGAATTTTAGAATTTTTATAACTTTTTTTTATCCGTCCGATTTTGGATCTGTAAAATGCATAATAAACTTCAGGATTTTTTTATTTTTTCTGCCGATTTACTTTTTAAAATTTCCTTCAGAAAATTTATTATGTGGTTTCAAATCATGACAAATTTGCCGAAATATGTATACTTTATAAAAAACGCTAATTATATAGATCCTGAAATAAATATATTTTACAAAAATAAATCTTGTAAAAGTATAAACATTCGAAAATTTCGATCAAAAGGAATTATCAAGCTACCTCAATTAACAACTTCAAATAAGTTAATTGACAATGACATTTTTATGACCCTTGTTAATTATCACAATTTATTGCCAACTAAATTCACCTTTTCGGGTCTGTGACGTCACGGCGAACATTCCTATACTATTGTAATCATTGGATGAGAACAGTCTGATGCATTGAAGTAGTGAGTCGATCACTGTTACAGATCTTTTCGCCTTTTCATCCCCAATTTACTTTCTAGCATTATGTGTAAAGCAGCAAGATGTTTGTGCCGTTTTTGATTTAAGTATGAAATGTGGTACGTTTTCTGGTTGGTGAGTTAAACAAGGTTTAATCATGCATCTACCTCCTGCTTATATGACGACTAAGTATAGCTTCTGTGTGCCCAGATTATGTTAAATTGTAACAGGAATGGTTTTGAAGAACAATAAACAATATGAAAGGTCTCTAATGGTGTGTTTTAAGTTTATGTCGCTTCTTGCGGAACTCCTGCTTCCGAGTTCTTGTACACGGACATTGTAAATGATTTATCCGAAAAAGTTCACAATAATTTGTTGTAATGTTGCAATAAGTACAAGTTGTATAGTTCTTATGCAATGGTAGACGCCTTACCCTAACTTCAAGTACCGGTAGAGTAAGCATCTCCTGCTTCTTATAAGACAACCGCCGTGTTGAACATGTCAACTCCGGTATCAAAGTCAAATCCGGTAGAGGAAAAACAAACTTTAGCAAAGATCGTATTTGTGTATGGTCTGCAAAACGGTCAAATCCGGGACCACCGGGCCAGAAGGCGCTTCTCCTTGTAAACGCAGAACGGATCCGGCAGGGACCAGGAATAACAGAAAGTGACCCGATCCCGAGAGACAAAATTAAATAAAGAGAGATAAAATAGAGCTTTCAAAACAAAAGAATGACAAGTTAAGCTTTTTAAAAAAGCTTCCCGGTTTATAGCCATCAATACATTTATTGGGCATATATATGTGTGTTACAAAGAATTAAATAACTGGAATGATTGTTCAACCTGGGGTAAAATGTACTACATCCTGCTAAGCTCACCTCGTTGTACTGTATTGTCTACATTTATTGGCAAATATATACACACAATTAGTTTTACAAATATACTAGCATCCCTAGGAGCAACGAATCCATTCCCGTGTGTATGGATACATTTATAAATTGTAAAAAATGCTTTATATCAAAATATTAAATTTCAACCTGTTAAACGATATTTTATGAAAGATTAAAAAAATCTTTGGTTTAAAGCTGCGACAAAACAGTTTCATTAGTGTTCGGGGCCGTAGATATAAAATTATGCACATTTCCCATAATACCAGAGAAAATCTGCTGATCAGATCAGATTCCGACCTTTCTAAAATAACGTTTGACGGATTCCTAAAGCTACCGTCGCAACCGGGAATAGAGAAATGATTGCCTTTCCCTATACCAGTTGACTCCAATATAGCTAGTTTGGGTATTTGTCGCCCCTTACTTGTCCACGGTTGTATTTCGCAAACTGATTACATTGAAGGCAATGACAATGTAAACATATATGAGGCAATCAGTTCATAGTTAAATTCAAGTTTTTCCAATGTCTCCTCGAATGGTTTATATCGATGTGCAAATCAGCGGGATTACGGGGACGACGCACATCATTTAGCACCAGTATTACGCGGAAACTTCTGACCAATGAGCAAGCTTTGTTTTCGTTTCTGCAGACATGCTTGCAGCAAACCATTCTAGTACCCGATTTCCATGGAAACCGGGAATAAGAAGTGAATAAATAAATAACCCAAACGGTCTACCATTACACCAACTCTCTTAAAAACTAATGTGCACGAGCAGAATGCACATTAGTCCTTAAAAGAGTACTAGATAATAACTAACAATTTAATATATACAATACATGTATATTAACAATAACAATAATATATTACTGGCCTCTCACTGATACTGCCGATGTCTACTGAAATACATGACGACTCTTTACCAAACCCTTGGGGGAGTTTTCAGTTTGATTTTTCTTCCGTAGTGCGACAGTGTTTTACCAGCAGACTAGATTCCTTGAGCTATCCGGCAGTTTAGCGGCGAGCACTCTTTGACCCTTCTTTCAAAATTACGTTTTGTCATTTGCTAGTTCTTTTCCAAGATAGTGGTCATTGAGTAAGTAGTCTACCTGTTTTGGATTTTATTCGCATGTTTATGATACTATAGGGAAACGGGACAGAGAAAGGGGAGGTTTGGGTACCCATAAACCGGTTTAACCCTACCACTGGCTTTTGTCATTGACGGTACCAGGTCCGACTATCCCGAGTTCCTGTCGTTATTTATGTTTGTCTCTTGTTTTCATTATTGTTTTTCTGGTGCAGTTTGCTTGTAAATTGTGGCATGTGATTGTAGTTCCTGGCCATTGTAGGTGTTGACTGTTATCATGTTTTTGTAATTTAACCTTTTAACTTACTGGCTCTGTATATATAAAATAAATAGATATTGCTTTACTGTTCTTCAAATAATAGGAAATTAGAATAAATACCATAATAACTATTAAAAGCTCAAATTCAACAATATCTCAACAGTAAATAAATGGTCGTACTCAATCTTGACAATATTTTGGAATCACTGGTTACGGTAGGAGATTACATCAGATGAATGAAAAATATAAAGCGGATGAAGTACAAAAGTACTTAAAAGTTCCAATTTCAGAGTCAATGGAAACAGTTGAAGTTGATGACATGGTCACATCAGAAGAATGTAGAACACTAAAAGAACGAAACAGGTGAACGGAAGAAGAATAAAATGTACTTGGGGTTCCTGAGCACAAAATAGCGTTTTCGGGTATTTAATTTCGACCAACTGGCGCTTCAGCCAACGATTCTACGTAGTTCGCGTTCATTCTGCAGAGAAGGCAATTCCAGCTTTAGAAAATCTAATTTCTGTTTTGCGGCCCTACGTTCATAGTCAATAAAGTCCAAAGGTTGCATTAATAAGTATTCCTCAATTTCATCCACAGTTTCAGGGATATAAGGAATATAAAGTTCCTTAACATCCACACGGCTAGTCTGTGTAGAGGATTCTACTGTGCTAACTACAGGAGGAAGAGATGGCATAGCTGGTGGTGTGATTGTTTCAGAAGGTGTTGGTGGATGGAAGTGAACGGAAATCTTATAGATAGATCTTCTTGGCAGGTTGAAGAACTGGAGCATCAGTTGTCGGTTTATTCAAAGAAGCAGCAAAATCAATTTCTTCATCACTAATTGGATCATACAACATAACATTCTTGACTATGGACTAAGTTGGAGACTGGGGAACATTAGCAGCATGGAAAGTGGAAACTGCAGGACAAGGTGAAGAGACTGGTGAGAATACAGCAGATACTGGATGCGAATCACAGGTGATCCTTAAGATTTCTGAGGCGGAACAACGACAACTGAAGCTACTGTAGATGCTGGTGAAGAGTAAGAAGCAGTAACAGAAGAAGAGACTACGCTTTTTCAGACCACCCTTAAATCCAGAGTCAATGAAACCCTTAATCTTAGATTTCACAGAATTGCACTTTGAGACTTTTTCTTCAATCTCCTCCGGACAGCTCTTTCCATGAACCCACTTAAGGTGTGTTTTCATGTCAGATCTCATTCTCATCGTGTTCATACATCCTGAAATAGCACATTCAAATGCTGAGGTTTCCTCAACGTGCCTTTCTTACCAGTGAAAGTCGACCACAACACTTTAGCACAAACTGAATTTGAGTATCCGAGTATCATGATCCATTTAAAGCCTTACAGCTTTACGTTTTAAACACGAATTGTCTTGGTCGCAAAAGTCTCACGACTTTCAATACAAATTTAAATAGAATTTTATTATATATTTATGTAATAGTAACTTGTGTAGAGGGCTGCATCCGGATTTACAGACTGCCTAAGGACCTTGATACGGACCTGTACCTTGTTACAGCCCTTGCCTTCGGCTCGGGCTGTAACAAGGTACACGGTCCGTATCGCGATCCTTAGGCAGTCTGTAAATCCGGATGCAGCCCTCTACACAAGTTACTATTACTTTTATTTCATTGAACAACCAGTCAAACGCTTTAGGTTAATGTTTCATGTCTTCTTTTTTATATTGTCGGCAATATACAAAAAAAAATTAAAAGTGAAATTGAAAATCATAGACATGAAATGTGAGGTTACCTAAAACTAATTAATATTTAAAACAATGTGTTTTATCTTTCTTGGCTAGCAAATTGGGACTTGTAAGCTAAATATGTTATTGTTCTGCTGACGTCACCACCGGGCTGTATTTAAGCGGGCTGTATTTCACCGGGCTGTATCGGATCTCAATACAGCCCGCTCAGAGTATTGTTTGAACTGTATGTTGAAATACAGTATACCATGTGATAGTAATTGAACCAATTGAATTTTTTGTAACAATAGTGATATGAAATAATTAAGTAATCACACTCATCTTCTTCTGCGTTTAGCCAAAGTATCACGACTTGTATTTTAAATATTAATCTTTTTTTTAACATTTTTTTTTGTTTTTTTTTAATAATATATAAATCCACCCCAACTAGCGCAAACGCGATTGATGGTGATAATTTAACTGATGGCTTTATAAGCCTTCCGGTCCTACTTCGAACTGGTGCGTTTGATTTTGGTGTTCAGTCATCTTCCTCAGTTGCGTATTCATAACTTTGTTGAAAGTAATTTAGACTTTGTTCTCCTTTGTCCTCCAGTTCAGATTCGCTGTTGTTTTCATCGTTCCGTAACTCTATCAGTTTCAAATCAATGGCATGAATATTTTTTCCCATCTTGACATCTTTCAACCTTGTAAGTAACATCTGAAATTTTCCGGATAACTTTATAGGGACCAACCCATCCAAGACCTAACTTCTGACTGGCTCTTGGCGGGTACCATCTAAAGACTTCATTATCAACTTCAAATTGCTTTGATTTTTGTTTCCGGTTGTAGTATTGTTTCTGTCGTTTGAAACCGATGTGCACAGTGGAATGATCGTTGTATTGCGTCTTCTTATCCATTGTACGTAGCGGATAGGACAGATTACATCTGGTCTGTTGTTCTATAATCCTGTCACGACATCTAGAGGTAGAGATATCTCCCTGCCGAGCACCAGAAGATTAGGGGGTGCTCTTGGTGCTCTCCTTGACACCACCAATATAAGCCATGGTAAGGAACGGAAGGTGGTCATCCCAATCGTCTTTGTTGTCATTCACAACATAGCCAACATGGCTATTAAAGTGAGATTATACCTTTCAATCATTCCGTCTAATTGGTGGTGATACGGAGTTGCCTGTGATTTCTCGATGTCAAGAAGAGTGCAGATGCGGCTATATAGTTTTGATTCGAACTCTGGACCTTGGTCCGTATGTTTTCTAATTGGCGTTCCAAATCGGCAAATATGCTCTGTGACCAGCTTATCCGCATATGACTGTGCTGTGTGGTCTTCCAGTGCGTAAGCTTCGGTCCACTTAGAAAAATAATCGCCGATTACCGATAACCATTGTCAGTTGTAGGTAAGGGGCCCAAGGTGTCCATAGATACACACTCAATTGGTCCGAACACTGTCTCATGCTGCAATGACAACCAACCACGTCCTGGTCCAGGTTTTCGTCTTTGGCACTGAACGCATGTCTGGCACCACCTTGCTATATCTTCAGTTATTCCAGGCCAATAAAATCTGTATTGTATCCTCTGGATAGTTTTCTCTCGACCAAGATGAGCCGCTGTTGTAGCATTATGTAATTGATGCATAATTTCCATTCTCATGGACATATGTGTGACGAACTGTGATACTGTAGTGCTCTCTTCATTTACCTTAATACAGTGCAAAAGACCGTTTTCAATTTTAAGAAGGGGTCATTGGATGAAACGAATACTAAATTCTTTATTCTGGTTCTTTCGCTTCTCAAGCTTTCCATCGCAACTCTTTGATATATCGAATTGCGACATCAGCATCCTGCGCAGTGAGCAGATCGCTCACACTCCACTGACCTGACCAATTAGAATCAATGACAGTTTTCTCTATATGATGTTGAAAAGAATGATTACTAGACTCGTCTGCATCACTGTTAGGTTTTTTGTTTGTTTCTGTCTCTTTGCCTGTTTCATCTTTCATTTAATATATAAATTTTACAAATTAAGATGCTTACCCTACCGGTACACCTGATCTCACCAATTTTTTATTGGGTCCGTGTTGTCCATCTGTATGTGTGTCTTCATTTTTCTTTTTTGTCCTGTACTCAAGTGGTGTCCTTGTTTCTTAAGAATCTCCGATGTTGCCATTGTCCATGGATTGTTCGTTCTTTTGAAAAGCGGTTCGGTTCTCACCTATTTTACAAAATTTTGCTTAAAACAAATGAGTATCTCCCACGTGCATAGCTCTGTCCTTATCTGAATTTGGCTTTTCTATTTAGATCCTTTTAGTTATTTGTTCTCTATCATCTTTTGCACATTTTTTGGTTAATGGACTTCCAAATATTTTTGTTTAATCTGAACTGATGAGACATTAGTTGTCGAAATGCGCATATGCAGAAAATAAATCAACAGTAACATCGGTATTATGTTATTTACAGTTTAGTTCCGTTTGTCTAGGTAAAAACATTGACATGAGCAATACAATGTGTTCCTTTGCTGCACTGACTGCACTCTTCGCGCTTACACCTTAAGGTTTACGTGACAAGGCGTCTGCGTTACCGTGTAATGTACTTCTCCTATGTTTGATCCTGAAATCAATAGTGTCCAATAACGATAACCACCTGGCGACCATGCCCTCGGACATCTGGTGAACATGCATTCGGACATCTTGTGACCATGCCCTCGAGTTCCTTTAAGTTTTTCAGCCAAATAAGTGATGAATGATCGGTGCGTAGTAAAAAGTGTCGACCAGATAGATAACATCGGAACTGTTTTCCGACAGCTGGAATTTCACGATAGGTAGTACAGTACAATCTCTGAGTTTTTGATAGCGTGTTGCTAACATACGCCATTACCCTTTCCTCCCCGTTCTGTACCTGTGATAAAACGCTGCCAACCCCGGAATTGCTCGTATCAGTGTCTAGCACGAACATTTCGGTCCGAGGAATAGGCGAGGACACAAGCACGTCACTTTACTTCCTGAATGATACATCAAAGTCGTCGGTCTATTCGAATCGCTTGTCTTTCCGAGTTAGCTGGTTCAGAGGATAAGCAATGGTTGAAAAGTCCTGGATAAATTTTCGGTAAATTTACGATACCTATGAAACTTTTCACATAGGAGACAGATTCTGGCACAGGCCAGTCTTTAACAGCACTAACGTTCTTCGGGATCACATTGAATTCCTTTAGAGGACACTACATAGCTAAGATATCAACTTCGTTTTTAAAAAATGTACATTTTGATGGTTCTAACTTGAAATCAGCCAAACACCATCTTTAAATTATCTAAAGTATCTGAAAAAGTGGTACCTAAGACGATGACGTCATGAAGGTAAATTAGGCACCTGTCCCATTGTAACCCTACTAACGTTAGCTCCATGAGGCTTTCGGACGTTTTTGGAGAATTTGCTTATCCAAATGCAATACACGAAATTGGTAAAGACCTTTATGTGTCGCCAATGCAGTCTTATGTTTGTCCTCCTCCCTCATCTTAACTTGAAAATACCCCTGAGCAAGATCTGAAGTACAAAAGTACTTAGCACCCGATAACGAGTACAATGAATCATCGATCCTAGGAAGAGGATAGTTGTCATTAATAGTTACCGAATTCAAGCGACGATAATCAACACAAAATCTCGTAGGGTTATCGCGTTTCTTAACCAATACAATGGGTGGACTCAAAGAAGATGTACGGGGTTCAATAATCCATTCTTTCACGTTCCCCTAGCTCCATCCTACGGGGTTTATATACCTCAACTTGTAAGATTCGCTCGCATTTGTTCTACCCTTGATGATTTTAATGAACGTAACCTTACTCTCACATCAAAACTTTTACAACAAGGTTACAAATTTCATAAATTATCAAATACTTTTAAGAAGTTTTACAGAAGATATGAACATTTGATATCTAGATATGACGTGACTCGCAAACAGCTAATTACAAAGGGCATTTCTAATCCTCGATTTTATAAAAAAAATTTTAAAAATGTCAAAAACTGATAAATAATCCAGAAAAACTGGGACGTAACTTACATTCGTTACGTAATAGTGGATATTCTAAACGAATCCGTTAAATCGGCTTTGGATTCCAGTGACCTGAAGACTTTACATATATACTGGCCTTTCACTGATACTGCCGATGTCTACTGAAACACATGAAGACTCTTTACCAAACCCTTCGGGGAGTTTTGAGTTTGATTTTTCTTCCGTAATACGACAGTGTTTTACCAGCAGACTAGATTCCTTGAGCTAGCCGGCAGTTTAGCGGCGAGCACTCTTTCACCCTTCTTTCAAAATTATGTTTTGTCATATGCTTTTTCTTTTCCAAGATAGTGGTCATTGAGTTAGTAGTCTACCTGTTTTTGGTTTTATTCGCACGTTTATTATACTATAAGGAAACGGGATAGAGAAAGGGGAGGTTTGGGTACCCATAAACCGGTTTAACCCTACCACTGGCTTTTGCTTTTGCCGGTACCAAGACCGGCTATCCCGAGTCCTATCGTTTTTTATGTTTGTCTCTTGTCTTCATTATTGTTTTTCTGGTGCAGTTTGCTAGTAAATTGTGGCATATGATTGTAGTTCCTGAGCGTTGTAAGTGTTTACTGTTATCCTGTTTTTGTAATATCAACATCTTATCTATTTCATTACTGGCTATTTTGCGTTGTGCGATTGGAAGTCGTCTGGGGAATTTTAGATGGTCTACAATTTTCTTCGACATTTATCACATGTTCAACCAAATTAGAACGCCCTTATTTACCGTTTTGGCTCATGAAAATATCCGAATATTAAGCTATAATGTTTGCTTTTACAGACTTTTAATGACTTGATAATTTATCAGAAACGTTCTGTACAAGAGATTTTAAATGTTCCGGTACTACGTTTTTCGTTTTTTATTTTTTTCGCGATGGAAGTCTCTTATATCCTAAATCGGTTGAATAGATGCCACTGGTAACAGGTTCTAAATCAGCACTAAATTGAAATCTAAATTCTCCGTTTTTTTTACCTTTTACAAACATTTCCGATTTGCCCAGAATGTGTACGGTTTCCACTAACTGAACTCTCGTGCAATTCGCACTTAACCTCTTTTCCTAATATAATTGTATACTAAAACCTTGAAATGTAAATATACTATTACCAGCGTTTATTATTACATCATCTTTGGACAAAAAATCCAAGCCAAAAATGCAATCGATGTTTCCTAAATTTGCTACTACTACGTTATGATCGAACTCATAATTGTTCAAATTTAAAAGTAGGTTACAAGAACCTACTACCTCCATCTATTAATCGTCTGTTGTAGTTAAATTCGTAGACATGGATTTAAGATACGATTTTTTACCAAATTCCCAAAAAAATTGAAACAAGCGTTACCGCTGAACTAGTATTGACAAGCATGTCAAAACATATTTTATTTACACTAATTACAAAAAACTAACAGTGTTACGTAATTGCTGCGAGTCTCGAAAACGTTGGCCTTAATTAATTCAAATTTAATTTACCAACATCACAATTTGGAAGATTTGCATGGGTTAAACTGTCGGCCGCACGTGCAAGCCCAACTAGTTTAAACTTTCGCCTGACTTCTCTACTGTGTTCTCAGAAAATGAAATCTGATCATGTTGTCGAATTTGTTGGTTTTGCATATCTCGAGTTTGAAAGCGACAATCACACACATTAAATGACCGTTACGTTTACAATAGAAACATTGCATTTCTCTCCTTGATTTAGTGTGTGCGTTCGACGACTTTGTTGAGTTACTTTGCTCATGTGGTTTGTCTAATTTGCTTACCACACTATTTGGGGACTATTGCAAATCCCTTATAGTTACTTCTGCGATCTTCCCGTTTGAATTATTCGTTCGACCCCTATTTGATCCGTTTCTAGCCAAAGCCATAACATGCTTTTCATCTGTCTCCCATGGCTTACGTAGGCAAGTTTGTGTTCCTTTAAACGCCTCAAATTCAACTGCAAGTGATATCGCACGGCCAAGCGTACTGGGATATGCGAATTTTTCATGACGCTTTAGTTCGGGCTGCCTAGACCTGATATGTATTGTTCTACTATGAAACTTTCTGGCATAGTGATTGGAATTGATTGAAAAGCGCGACTTCAAAGTCTCTTTAGTGCGTACCCATAATCGTCCACGTTTTCGTCTTTGTTGCGCTTGTGATATTTCTGAATTCAGACCTATAGGTAGTATGTCTCTACGGTGGAAAAAAAATCTTTGCAATAATGAAGGCCATAACGAGACATAGTCTGATAACTCGCAAAGAACGCGTTGAACTGTTCCGTGCAAACTCATGGCGAGTTGTGCTGCCTTTTCCTCACTAGTCCATTGGTTCCGAAAAGCTACCTGTTCGAAGTGACAGATATAATCTTGCCATTCGGTTGGCTGTCCGTCGTACAAATCAGGTCCTTTTAATTTGCGATTTCTTGTTTTTCGAAATGACTGCATGTCGAGTATGTCGATCGTTGAACGCGTTAGTGTGTGCTCGAGCAATGGTCTGAGTATCCCCATGGGTAGACTGGTAAGAAGTGTATGAATTGCTTGTTGGGTGTAAGCTATTCATGTGAACATTTGCTCTTTATGAATTTTCGAAAGTACTGTTTTTTGTGATTAAGTATTTCAGTGCAAATATTCATATTCCCTGTCATTTGGTGTGTGTTAGCATGTATGTAGGCAATGACGAAAATGTTATTTTTCTCCCTGCTTCTTTTTTTGTGCTGTTCTCAAGAAATGCATTGTTGCATTGTGTATTATGTACATTTACTACACTGGAACCACAATTTTTTCATCCAGTCATTAGAGAAACAGTTTCCAACTTAAACACGTTAATTATGAAATTTCTCACATCTCGTTAAATAAATTTTGAAATGTTTAAAAGCTCAGCAAGCCTCGCTTTCAAACATTTGCAAAATTTATTTAACTTGATGTGAGAAATTTCAAAATCAACTAGTTCTCGTTATGGAAACTATATTTCTATCATAGTTTTCTAAATAATTATCATTTTCTATTCTATAATCGCTAACTTTATTTTCAGAAACATAATTCCTCTCATTGTTGTGTGGAAACTCAAAACCTGCATTTCTCATGTTTTTATTTGTAATATGTACAATGCATATTTTTATTTCCTAAATTTTTAAACATCTTTGAATTCATGGTCTTCCAAACGTTTAAATTTTATCTGCACTGAAGAGACATAAGTTGTCGAAATGCGCATATGCAGAATTTAAATTCACAGTAACTTCGGTATTTAGTTATTTGAACTATGGGTATTCTCCCCTTCGAGCACCTGTCCACCGTAAACAGGAAATGACCTTAAACTGTAGCTTCAATTGGTTGATCATTTACGACGTCATTGTAAAAGAAGCGTTTGTGTATAGAACACGCCATTCTTATCTGACGTTTTCCCAAATAAAGTAAGTGAGAACCGAACCGTCAATCCAAAACGAATAATCCATGGACAATGGCAACATCGGAAACATAAAAGAAACAGAGACACAACATGAGTACGGAACAGAAAAGAAAAATGAAGACACGCACACACAAAGATGAACAACACGGACCCAGTAAAAAACCATGGGTGAGATCACCGAGTAAGCATCTCCTGCTTCTTATAAGACACCCGCCGTGTTGAACATGTCAAATCCGGTAGAGGAAACAACAAATAAGATGGTGATGTCGACCGTACAACGTCTGGAGGGATGACTTCAAGTTTTGTTGCCGTTATTTTGTGATTTTGCTTGGTGACGATCACTAAGATTTTGTGACAATGCGTGTAGAATACCTTGCCTTTCAAATTTATTGTGTATTTCTGGAAAATTACTACAAGAATCATGTGAATGTTGATCATGTTTGTGGAAATTGTATCTCATTTTGCGACATTCGGACTTATAGTTTCCCTTCAAAACCGAGTTCATGCAACTTGGTATCCGTTTGAATGCTTGGAGGGAGTTGTTGTTCTTGTCAGGCGAAAGATTCAAGTTACGAGGAGTGCTATGGACAAAAAGTCCATTTGTGTCAGTGGCGTTTTGATTTATGTAAATTGGATTTTGTGTTTTCTCATTCTTTAGGGTGGACCCGGACGCTTCGCAAGGTAAGACTGTTGAATTTATATTGTTTGCTTGTTCATTGTTGGCTTAATTCATAAAATTAGTTGTCAAATAATAAAAGCCATTTGTACAGGCTTATTTCTCCTAAATTGCGAAATATCAGTACAGGACGATGCCCCCAGTTGTAACAGGAGTGGTTTGGGAAACAATAAACAATATGAAAAGTCTGTAATAACAAAAACAGTGTATGACTCGTTGTGTGTTATAAGTTTGTTGCTTCTTACATGACCTCTGCTTCCGAGTTCTTGTACACGGACATTATAAATGATTAATCCGGTAAGGTTTACGTTTATTTGTTGTAATTTTGTAACAAGTACAAGTTATATTGTCCTAACTGCAATGGTAGACACTTTAACCTAACCGCAAATATAATTTAAATAGATCTACAGTATAGTTTGTAACAAGCAAGCAAAGATCGTATTTTCATATCGCTGGAAAGACGGTTAAAATGCGGGACCATCGAGCCGGAAGGCGATGAGGACGGACCTGGCAGGCACTCACGGGGACTAACAGAAAGTGTTCCGAGACCAGAGAGACAGAATCAAATAAAGAGAGATAGAATAGAGCTTTCAAAACAAGAAAATAATAAGAAGTAAATAAATAAATACCAGGGTAACCAAAACTGTCTAACATTGCAATGTCAAAGCCATAATATGTCCTGATCCTAAGGCCTTTATGGCACAACTGATCTTCTATGTACTGTTATTGTGTTTTCTCTAAACGGTGCTATTTCTTCAAAGTAATTTCCTCTTCGGTACTTTTATGCAATGTTGTTAGGATCAGGTCAGTGTTGGTGTTAAGGCAGAACCAGGACTGGTGAACCTCCCTGTACTTTCTATATATTCTGCCACGAGAAGTAGTATTTTCAGGTATTTTTCTTTGTCTTCTATTTGGTTGGTGAGTAGAATTTGAATGTCCTGTTTTTGAATTCCTATTATATTTCTAAGCTTATGATAAAGTGTCTCTCTTTGATTTTCATACCGGGTGCATATTAATAGGAAGTGTTCTGGTGTCTCATCTGCACCACATACACAGTTTGGTGAATTTCCAGGCCTGTTTGAAATTTGTATTTATTTAGTTGGCCATACACTGTTCGTAGTTGTATGAATATTGATGACATATGTTTATTTGGCCAATCTAAAATACACTTTGTTCCCACTGTTGGTGTTATTTCATACAGGCATCTACCTCTTTCACTAAATATTCCACTTTTTTGCCACTTATCTATGATTGTTTTTCTGGCTACAAGTTTAACATCTGAGATTGTTACAAGTTGGTTTTCTATTTCTAGATTTTCTGCTTCCTTTGCAGCTTCTTTGGTTAGTTGATCTGCGATTTCATTTTCAGATATATTGGCATGCCCTGGTGTCCATTGTGATATTACCTCTATTCCTTTTTGTCCTAATCTAAGTATATTTTCCTTGATCTCCTGTATCACATCCCTGTAGTTGTTTGAGTTCAAATTTAAATTTAGGATGCCTATTGATGTTTGGCTGTCTGAGAAAATGTAGAGGTGCGATGATAAGTTATTACTCATATGTATTAAGATGTGTTCAAGGGTTATTAGTATTGCAATCAGTTCTCCTAACAGAATGGATCCTCTCTTGGTTACTATTTTTTTCAGTTTTACGGTTGTATCATTTGTAATCATAACAGATCCTGCTCCATATGGGCCTGGATTTCCTCTGCATTATCCATCTGTGAATACTTTGTCTCATCATACAGGTAAATTGTTTTTGCCGTTCAGTGTACAAATCACACCAAAGTGACTCATGGAGAAACCTCAAAAGAAGATGCCAAAACCTAAACAAAACCGTCTTCAATATAATTGGAAATGGGAACTGAATAGTTATTAATCAAATCTGGATACCGTCCGATAAATTTCATGAGAAATACTATTCTGCATTTATCGAAGCCCTCTAGCGTTGCAGGGGGAGACGGAATATTACTGTTGAGGTGTGGAAATAATATATTATAAACATTGAAATCATCTGTTTTGTCATAAATTCGTGTGTTGAGGTTGCCATTGTCGTCAAACTCCAGAAGTAAATCTAAAAACGAAAAACGAAACAGAATGGTCAGTGTCTATATTCTCCTTTATTTCAAGCTCAGGTGGATATATTAATGGAATATAGTCTGCAAATTTATATTTATCATGCGACAAGACATCATCAATATCTGTAGGATAAATTAAAGGATCTAGCTTGTTTAATTTTATTTTGTTTGACCAACTTTTGCAGAAATTCTGTTTAGTAAGTGTACAAAATAATTCGGCTAAGAGAGGAGCACAATTCGTACCAATTGGAATGCCGACTGTTGGAATATCTTGCCTCCGAACAAGACAAATATATTGTCAATTCAATGAGAAATTCCAGCATGCTAATTACCTGTTCTTCAGTGTTGTATCGTGTGTTACCCTTTGGTACTGTGTTAGTAAACTAGGTAGATGTATATGCTAAGGCTATATATCTAAAGCTCTGTCCTTTTTTGTAAGGAAATGAGTTCTTGATAAGATCACTCAAACGACATTTTTATTTTGAATGAGGAAGAATAGGATAGAGTGTAGAAAAATCAAATGAGTGGATCTTTGAAAGTGACCGGATTTTCAAGTTGGCCAGAAGATCTTGAATTTTTGAGTATCCACATATGATTGATGCTACTACGTGAGTAAACAGCATCACAGCATTTTTGCTGGTCTTTCACAGCAGTCAAAATCTAAGCCAGGGTAATGGACGGTTCGTTAGAAGAACAATTAGAAGAGCCGGCAATGTACCGTTGTTTGAACGGGCACTTATGAAGTTTGGGTGTCCAGTACAAACTAGGCAAACCATTAGATTTGTCGCTGGTAGAAATGACGCCATAAACGATTTATGATTTGTCAGGATTTCATCTTTATCCATAGCAATTTTTTTATGTGGGGTTGCCTAAACTATTATCTACACCAAGTACTTATATTAGGCAATCATAATAGTGCTTTTTACACTAAAAAACAACATTGTGTGCGGTTTTGTCTCTTGGAACGACAGCATATATTTGGTAAAGTGAAGAAAGACAATATACAGCATCAACGTCTTTGAAAATGTATTAGGGTCTATCTTGTGTGCAGTTTTCCAATTTATGAATTCTACGCAACACTCAAGACCAGATAGCTTTTATCCACTCTGACAGTGTGTTGATGACAAAAACTTCAGTTTCACGCTTGATCTGGTTTATTTCTCAACTGCGTCCATTATGATCTTAAAATTATGATTCCAATTGATACGTTGAGGTTCTCTGAATTTCGGGGATTTTGAAATCATTTTCCTTAGACCATCGTGTTCAATGATATTCAGATTACCTGTAATAACGTGGACAGATGGTTGGTATATAAAAGGTGAAGTGGAACAAAAAAAATCACACGTCAGAGGCTTTTTAGAGTAAACTTCAAAATCTAGGTCCTGCAATGCTTTTCTGTATTGCGATGGTGTTGGAGTAGCTATAGGAAATAATTGGGACTGATTGATTTTTGAAGAAGACATGAATTTTCGATATTACTTGTTTGTGATTAAGTGTATTGCTTGGATTAATAGCGTCAATACCTTTGTTCTTAAATGTTATGTGTAAAAAGTTTCTGTTGCTGTAATGTAAGTCTTCAGGCCTGACAGGTTTAAACAGTCGAAATTTTGCTTCATCGCAGATAAGGCAGTCTATATTGTAGAATCAGTGGGTTAACACCACTAAGATTTAGACTAAAACCTTGTAGTTTCTTCATGAACGATACAGGTAAGGAAAATAAAATCGTTCTGATATAATGGGGTCCAAGTGGGTGTTGAAGGTTGGACAATAGATTTTGAAACATTTTCGACTGTGACCTACATTTATAGCTGCCTTTTGAACATGAGAACGATGGTAAGTCTTAGTGCCATGGCTACGATTTGTTCGGCCTAAGTTTACTTTAGGGAACCCTGTCCTAGATAGGCTAACCATATTCCTAACTAAACACTAACCACAGGACACTAACTCTAGCCCTATTCTTAACTTTAACCCTAACCAATAACCTTAACCCTAACTCAAACTTGCTGTAATAAATGCAT
Source organism: Modiolus philippinarum (assembly GCA_002080025.1). NCBI lineage: Eukaryota > Metazoa > Mollusca > Bivalvia > Mytilida > Modiolidae > Modiolus > Modiolus philippinarum. Next base: position 27,847 of record MJUU01007569.1, read on the forward strand.
ATGGAAAAAAATCACCACCCTAAAGTAGTGGATCCCCTAAAGTAAATGAAGGCCAATTGTTCTCTTGTTGGTATTGAACAAACGCATGACGTTAACTTTCCCACTCCGAATCCATTTGTCAGATCCAATAGAGTAGTTCAAGTCAAATTTTGTATATCTTGGTAATCCATTAAAGGGGAAATAACTCCTAAACTAGAAAAACCAAAAATAAACATGTTTACTTGTTTTCAATATGAAAAAGAAAGGAAATGGGGTAAATGCCAAGGAGGCAACATCCCATCTCCAGGTTAAAAAAACCTAAAACAAAGCATCGTCTTTGTGCTTATAGCTAGCATGGACAAAGTATTTATAGTATACTGCAGTGAGTTAACTTTAATACTTTCTTAGTCACTGAAAATACAGGTCAAGCACAGACATAATATGTCTCTAGGTCAATTTTGTGCATTTGATTAATTATGTCTTTCGGTTGCTCTTCGCCAGTGGTGAACCAGTTTGTCCTCGTGAGATTTTTTAAAAACGTCAACTCCCTTTTGGTTTTGGATTTTGCTGAATTCTGTTGATTGTTTTCAGGTCCTTTAAAAAAAAAATCGAAAACAGAATCAAACAAAAACATCGGCCTTGAACATCACATAAGTATGACAGAGAGAAGAAAAATTCGGGATACACATACAGATGAACAACATGGACCCAATTAAAACCATAGGTAATTTCAGCATATATTATCATCAGGTCAATTCTGACGTAATTTAAGCCATAGGTATCACAGGTGAAAATTATTTATTGGCACAATCAACATCAGAGATGGCTGTCAAACGGTTATCAATTATAAACATTCTCTGCTTTATTCAAAAATAAAATTTGTAGTTTTTTTAAATTTTTAACAGTTATAAATTGTTAATTTTTAGACTGCTGAGGTATTTGCATTTCAAAATATTGACAAACAAAATAATATAATTGACAATTCATGTTGTTTGGGTCATCGCAATCTACATGTCGTTTGGTGTCTGGTGTAGAATCAGTGAAAATGACGATTTTTAAATCGATTTTGACGAGAGAAGATAATTATATTAAGTGAAGAGAGTTACACCGACGAATAGCCAATTTTTTTTTCTATTTTCACCACATAGTTGTACAAATTAGAAAAGTGTTTTAGTTCTCTCAAAATTCAGCTCTAAAATGGAGATACTTCATAGAAAATTAGATATTTTTTACAATGCCTCATATAGATTTTAGATTTTATCTGCACTGAAGAGACATAAGTTGTCGAAATGCGCATATGCAGAAACAGAATTCACAGTAACTTCGGTATTTAATAATAGGGAATACTTGTGAAAATATTTGAAATTCTAGAATAAATTTTGACAAGACGAAACCTCTTCCGATTCGCATAAAAATTTACATGCTATCGTTGTATTTCTATGTACAAAATACGACAATCCATAGGTAGCCACTTTAGTCACGTGACTGATCGATGACGCTGATAGTTTAACATATGACTTATTGGTAGCAGTAGCCTTTTTGTATAAGCAACAGATCTGTTGCAAGGAAGTCATTGTACCGCAAACAGGCCATTGCCTGTTAACTCCATTTACTGAGTCTGTGTGTTGCAACAAAGCCATGATCAGTCGCGCTTTTCACATAGCTTAGTTGGAATTCTAAATAAAGGAAGCTGAAATAATTTTTAAAAAATTTTTATTTGTGAGAAGCCCCTCGATGAATTCAGCCGCACACAAGTAGAGCAGAGAAACCAAGTCGGCTAAAAGAGGGGCACAATTCCGATATAGTCTTTTGAAAACAGTGGATCAGAAACTGCAATATGTTAATTACTCGAATGGGAGTTATATTTCACGAAGTATGCTTGTTCTTTTCATAATACAGTGTATTCATATCTCCATTCGTCGTTAATTCCTACTACTAGAGCCATGAAATAAATCTTTCAGTTGAAAAGTCAGTGAGGAACGGTAGTTTAAAGTGTTAAAAAGTTTTAAAGTTGTTACAGTATGAAACTTTGAGTTTAAGGTGTCAAGTTATTTTTTCAATATCAAAATTTCATTTATACCACTTGAAAAGGAAGGTCGCTTTTTACAGCTGTCAAGGTGGGGTAAACAACTTGGTAATACGCTTTGTAAACCATTTCGATAATCCAGCGATGTACCGAACATTGTTATACCCTCGCTTTAGCGGGCGGTAAATAGTGATCGTGGTTCCTGTTCGTTCGTCCTGCCGTGAGTCCGTTCGTCATTGTGTCCGCCATTTGTGGCGACAATTCCTCCTAGACCACTTGGTTAAATTCAATGAAACTTTTGCAGAATGTTCAGTGGATATTGCTTTTGTGCAAAATCTATACAAAAATTTGATTTGACTTGATTTTTATTATTGTTAATTTTTTACAAGTTCTGGAATCAAATAGGGGTACGGGGTATATATTAGATTTGTTCACAGTTCTTCTAGTTTGTTTGGGCATTCGTGTAGTTTGATACCCAACAAAACGAGTGGAGATCAATGTCAGGCCGAAATCACAAAAGGAATAAAAACAGATTTTATTGATTTTCCTCTCGATAGCGTAATAGCCGTGCTGGTTGGATTACTAAATGAATTACCAATGTCCATCTCTTAACTTTGAACAGTTGATGTCGATGTAATTTTATATTCCTTCTCTAATCAACCAGCGACACAAATTGATGCAAAATATGTGAATTAAATGTAAAGTAGCGAAGTGTACAAGCAGACCTTGCTACAAATGTAAGCATGTATGAAGCATAATAAGATTATGGTGAGTTGTTAGTGTTATTTTGTAATTTGAAAGGATAGAACACATCGAGACAACGCAAGGGGACTATAAAATGGACAGAAAATACCCTTGTCAGTTGCATCATGTAAGATACAAATATTTTTAAAAGGGAAAGATTTAGTGATTGATTGAATATTGTTTAGCGTCTACTCGGCAATATTTCAGCTATATCAAGACAAGAACACGCTGGTCAATAAATAATCACTTTGGAGAATGGAAAGGGCCATGTGGGAAATTCTGACTGTCACTGGAAAAGTAGGGTGAAATCGAAAGTGGCGGGGAATTAAGTTTTGTAGCCGATCACCTTCGAACCAATCAAAAAAGAGCTGGCAACAAAGGTTCTTTAACATACAGAAAGCGTGGCATTCCTTCCAACATGGGACCTACAAGTTTACATCTCACCTGAAAAATGGGTTGTACATCTATTCAACCCGGGCATCTAGTTCTAGAGGAGTTGTATCCCGCAGCGTGGAATACTGGGTCCCATTCCTATATCCTGGGGTTCCCTTAGGGTCAGACCCGTTTAAGAGTGGTCATATCCCGTAAGTCGGAGATACAAGGTCCTATTTCTTTACCCTGGGGTCACCTTATGGGTCAAAAGGTTACCTCATGGTGACTTCAGAATGGAGAACAACGATGAAAGCGTGATATATTGCTTTATACCATGTATTTGTAGAGACTTTGTATATCAGTAAGACGTTGAGTTAGAAGTCTCTCTGAAAAGACTATGACTGTTTAATAATCATTATTTCCTGTGGCATTTCCCATACTTTTGATAGTATGAATTGATTAATGATGTCTTCGGATCGATGTAAAAGCCAAAAGCCATCCGGTATTTGGTGAAGCCAAGAAACTGATCATATAAAAAAGGCTGAGACTATATGAAGTTCTGAAATTTATTAATTTTTGAAGTATCTCTCTCACACATAGCCTCTCCTTTGCCTATGTTGGCTTTACTTTAAGACTTTAAGTAAGCTGTCTTTACATCTATCCTGAGATATGTGATATAGTCTCATATTCATTTACTCCATATACTTTCATAAGATATTGCCATAGTCCTTTCCATAAAGTGTTGTTATCTTTTCCTGGATTCGAACTCTCCCATAAACGGAAGGTGCAAACACTCTTCGCTTCCATTTATCACTCGCAAGTTTGGCTAATACACAACTTAAACCCTGAACTCTAACAAAATTAGTACAGTGTCACAGTAAACAATGACCTGGTAATCTAATTATGAACTGTGCTCAGGATAAACAACACTTGTAATGTTGTGTCGACAGTCGGAACTGTTTCATTGTATTTAAATGCCGACACCGAGGAGCGGACCAAATTATTATTTTTTTTTTCGAAAAGGCCTATTACAATAATGGCCTTTTCCTTTTTTAAGGAGGTTCACTAATTACATTTTTTAATGTGTTTCAGATTTCGAAACTCCTCGAGTTTTCTCCAATTCAATGGCTATAAGAATTTTGCACTCCCACTTTTTATTTCATAAATGTGTCAAATTAGGACACCTCACACGTTTTCATAAAATTCTTAATATAACTTCCTAGATTTTAAGACAGAAAATAGTCCTGATGTTTACCTAAGGGAAAATCCAGAGAAATCCATTTCCTGCGAAATTTTAAGTCTTGTAACTCTGTTATTTTACCATTTCATTAAGTGTACAATGCTTAATCAATTAAAAAAGGTTTCAAGAAATCCTTGATTTTAACAATATCAGGAGTGAGCCTACAATAAGATGGATCTATGTTGATGTATGTTTAAGAGGCTTATCAAGGCGCATTTTTGAAGTGGGTATTCTAACTAGGAAAAGTTTGGCGCACCATACAAACGGTTTAACCCGCCATTTCTTTTGAAATGGCTCCATTGTGTTCGACAATTTTTCTGGTTTGTCATTTTGGCTCTTGGACCTCGGCTCTTGACATCTCTGTTCGATAATTTTGTTTTAATCATCATTTATGTCAACTGGGTACTTCATACATATCATTAAAATGTATACAGAAGTTTTTAATCAGTGAGGTAGCAATTCCCAATGTCCAGGAAGACATTAAGCCTATATCATAATGAATAAATAAACACCTCGGTTATAAATTTTTCTCTTTATCGGTTGGTTTTATTGCTAGGCAATTTGAAATATAGGCATTAAATTATACGAATATTATCACTGTTATCATGATGACCTGCAGCAATTAACGGAAGAGATGAAAATTCTAATATTTGTTATATTTTTGGATTCGGTTAATTATTGTATATGTAAGTATAGTAAATGGTTATATATGTATTTTTAATATGCATCTGCTGTTAGGCTATTAGTCAACGAGACCATTCGCCAGCGAGAGCAAGCAAGAAAACTGATTTTATTCAGAAATTTGCAAAATCACATTTTCTAACTAAAATTATTTCCTTCATGCAGGGTTCTGTCAAAAACTTTTTTTGCTTCCTGTTAGATCATGTTGGTCATTTGTTCTCCATCAGCATTTAATACTTACGATTTTTTGTGTTTCAAATGATTTGATTTGAGCTGCACTGATAATAAAATAAGGGAGCGATCATTTGATTTTAAAGGGGTGAGGGATGGGGTGGGGAGCTAGGAAGGAATTCGAAAATAATTTCCAGGAACAGAATTCTAGTGAAAAAATCACCAGGCCAGGAGAAAGCTAAAAAAAAATAACCAGGATGACATTATGAAGCAAAATTTCTGGCTTGGACCGAAAAAACGACAGGTTTGCTTACAGTGAGAAAAAATTTGTCATGCTCAAAGATTGCATGGAACATAATATCCAGGATTAGACATTTCCTTTCTTGTACTACCTGTAGAAAGTTAATTTTTGATATTTGCCATTGAAATAATTTGTTAAACGAAGTTATTGTAAATTTAGTTTCTGTATATGACCATTTCGACAGTTTATGTCTATTCAGTACAGTAATGGAGTGATGGAGACTACATAATATTAAAAAATGCCGCTTAAGCGACCGAATTACCAAAAAAAAATGTTTGAAACGAATGCTTCAGTATAAGTAGAGTAGATTTTAGTTGCATTTCTGTCCCATTCAATGCATAAATGAGAACATTATAGAAACAAGCTTTTCATTAATTTGGATTGTACCGTGACATCCGCCTTATGAAATGTTTGCGCTAATGGGAAGATTTGAATACTTTTGTATTTGAACCGTTATGTTTAGTGCAATATCTTCTTGTATTTTCCATACATTACAGCATGTGGAACGGGATACGCGTGTAATGATGGACAATGTATACCAACTGATTTCCTATGTGACTTGTTAGTGGACTGTTCTGGTGGAGAGGATGAAACAAATTGTGGAGGTAAAGATTTAGAGAAAAACAGGAACACTACATAAGGGATATGTAAAAAATGAAAAGATATGGAGTAAATGCGCAAATAAAAATAAATATATAAATAAAATAAATAGTAAAACAAGGTAAAGCTATTTAAAGGGTAAAAAAAGTCACGTCCAAATTAAAAATAGGCGTGTTAAAAAGATATGATGATCGATAATTTAGAGCCTGGAATACCTTGCGGTTTCTCGCGGCATTTCAAAACCTGCATGGACGCCTCTCAAATATAATCTACTTTCGTTCGTTGTCCTTTCCTGGTATTCGTTAAATATCGGTAGACTAAGCAATCGAATTCCTTTGTGGGTTTATAACTTTAGCATGTCTTTGAAGAACCAAAAGCCTTAACGACAGCATGAACCCGGACCTAATCTTGACTGTGAATGATGTAACTACCCAGTTTTCACCTTTTTATCGAAATATGCTCCTGAAGGTGGTCATGAGTCTTCGGTAACAAATAAACAAAGAGAAATGAATATTTAATATCCTTCCAAGGATCACACTTAAAGAGTTGTCGTTTATTTCCATCAGGACTAAAGCATAAGGACTAACCAACCAAAAGGCAATAATTTTTTTTTATCCTTTAATGATGTTTTGCCCATATTTTGAAATCGTTGTGATTGATAACTTGAGGCTCGTCCCAATCTTTGATATTCCAACGAAGAAAATGAGGAGGAGTCCACACCTCTACTTTTCGGAACTTCAAAATTGAAATTACTTGATCTAGTGTTATGATTATGATGGTCATAACTTCAACAAAATTTTCTTTTAAATATTCTAGACATTAATTGGTGTAAAGAGGTAGGGCGCTTATAGCGAGGATTTTATTCATTGTCATTTTCAAAAGTTGTTATAAAATTATGAAAGTTTGTATATTCGCAGAAACAAAATACTCGGGCCTTGATAATATGTTAAAATAATAAGGTAAGTAATTTTTTGAGTCTTTTAAAAAGGTCAAAAATACATTTTTGCATTTTTAAGTCAATTTTCCGACCTTTTAAATGGGAAGCCCGAAGAAGGACCTACAGAACCAATTGAAACCAAAGGCAGTTTTACGCGTGTCTTTAAAATCAAAGTACATGTATTTACAAATAATTTCATTTCGGTTCTCGAGGTGCTTCATTTTCAAAATTGGACTTTTATGTAAAAAATCAGATTGACTTTTACCGGCGCTATGATTAGCTATATATAGTTTAAATTTCTTAAAGAATGCATTATCCGGGTAGCTCAGTCGGTAACACACAGAAAATTCAAATATATCATATACCAAGGATCGAATCTCGACAAGAATTTTTTTTGTGCTCTTTGTTAAATGTTTTTAAGTTACTTTTTAATGTAAATATTGGTATCTATATTTTCATATGTCCAAATGATTTATTTTACACCGTATTAAAAAAAAACACTGATATAAACATGAGTACGTGAACATAGATTTACTCCCGCAGTCTTGTATCGCAATTATAAACTTGCTATTCATATTTGTTAACATCGTGTAGATGCTACAAAAGATTTAGTTTCTACCAATGTTTACTATGGAAGCGACACGATCGTTGCTTAATCTAAAAATTAAAGATTATATGAACAATAACAGTACATTTGATATATAAAAAAATAATGCATGGCATTGAAATTAACATTACTATTTAATTACTTTTATTTTGGCCAATATCTTATTCTTTAAGTACCTTAATATAAACCAAGTGTTAATAGTCTTGATCAGCAGAGAAATACCTTGGGATACAGCAGGTAAATCTCATCGCTAGTCCGACACTTATTAGTCCGACACTCATTGGTCCGACACTTATTTGTCCGACACTCATTAGTCCGACACTTATTAGTCCGACACCGAGGCAGATCTATACTTACAAAAAAAAATGATTGGGAATTCAAGCTATTTACATCTTACATTTTTTTCCTGTGAGTTTGTACCCTTTTCGTCTATTTGCCCTTTGGATTTTGGCTCCTGACAATACTGTTCTGCTGCTTTTTACCACCATTTTTATTCGACAATGCAAACCCATACAGTTGTAAGATTATTATCTAGCAAATCCGATGATTGAAAGCACTATGGTCATTTGAGCGTTAATTATGTGTCTATGACGGGCCATTTTCAAAGTATAATGTTATCGAAAATCTTTTTAGGAATTATAAGCCATTTTACAGTGTTTGAGAAGATAGTCACCGGAAACCCTTTTTTTTTTGTTGTGAGTATATTTGCCCTCACACATGACATAATTATACCCGAACTTTTCTCAAGAGAATCAGGGGATATTGTTTTGGTCCCGTCCGTCTGTACTTCCGGTCTTCCAAAAGTTTAGATTTTATCTGCACTGAAGAGACATAAGTTGTCGAAATGCGCATATGCAGAAATTAAATTCACAGTAACTTCGGTATTAAGTTATTAGATGAACCTTGACAGTGGAACTCCTCACTCTTTTTTAGATTTAGGGGTTTAATTTATGGAATTATTTGCATATATGCTGCAGTTGCGCAAGGAGTTTTTGGATTTTTAAGGTGTTGTTGGTACAAATCAGAGGCCAAAGACATGGTTCTTTTACCTATGTGAGCTTGTCAGTGGAACTCCTCCTATATTTTTGGATTATGGATTTAATTTTGTAATAGAATTATTGTATAATAGTGTAAAGATGTGCAATAAGCTTTCAGAATTTACATTCCGGTTTCAACTTGGTAAATGTATTGAAAATGTCAAAGACTCTTTTCTTTTTTTTTTAATTTAGCACATAATATTATATTTTGGTAAGTGTTTGGAACAATCTAATTCTGAATACTTAAAATTCTAAAATGTGATTCAAATTTGGTAAATATCCTGAAAATCTCAAAGACCATTTATTAATTGGAAATTTATATAGCGACTATACTTTCAGATTTTGTTTCCATTAGTACAAACATTTCACCAATTGATTTCCAACATATTTGATTCCAATATTTCGTTAAATTTCCTGAAAGTCTCAAAACCCAATTTTTGGTTGGAATTCTACCTAGCAACCACACTTTTAGAAATTGTTTGAATAAGAAAAACATTCTCACCAACTGAATTTCCAAAATATTTGATTCCATTTTTTGTAAACTTTCCGAAGGCCTCAAAGACCACTTATGTTTTGGAATTCTAACTAACAACCATATATCCTTGTATTCCTAGGAAAAAATAGGAACGAGGTCTAAAACAACTGTTTTCCGTGCCAGACAGGAAACTGCGGGGGTGATCATCATTTCTGATGGCACCACTTCTAGTTTTAGTTTGTTTCTAGCAATGGGCTTTAAACCTACAAATTGCATTCAAGCGGCTGAATTTTTCACTTTTAATATTTTTTTTTTGTGAAATCGAATATAAAAGATATCGTATTGAAATTTCGGCTCCTTTTCGGGTTCTTCGTTTATCTCTTTATGACTACTCTTTGCCATTTGAACCTTGAAACCCCATTTTGATCTTTATTACTGGAATGCAATGTAATGCAAACGTTTATACTGCTTGGTTCAATTTATATACATGTATGCAGAGATTGCTTTGAGCTTGCATATTGAAGGGAGAAAAAAAATGTCTGTGACCTCTGGAATGAATGTCATACATAAAAACTACATTTTATTTGTAATATTAAGAAATGTTTCACATTTTTGCTAACATTTAATTAACCCTTATCCGCCCGAACTATACATTTGTATGTGGCTGAAATACAATTATCTGTATAACATCAGAATATTGATCGTATACGAGAGACCGACCAGTATTTTATAAGAACAAGATGATGGTGTTGAATTACACTAACAAATGTCGGACAAATGAGTGTCGGACTAATAAGTGTCGGATTAATGAGTGTCGGACTAATGAGATGACCCCATATTCGGTTCTAAATATACACAACGTGACGCAGTTGATCGGTTAAATATAGCGCCTTAAACATAAATAAAGACAGGCATTTAAATTATCTAGTGAACAAAATCCTCGCTATAAGCGCTCTACCTCTTTTGTGCACATGTCCCAATCTTAATTGCTTGACCCCATTTTTGATGTAAAGGAACCCAACATTGACAGTTCTTGTTGATGTACAGTAGATCTTGAGGCTGAGTTAATAATAAATCTTAATCAAAATATGTTGAATTTATTTTTTTAAGTCTGTGATACATCGAGAAACAGGAATATTCAAAGTGTCATCGAATCAAAGCTGTTGATAATGTTTTCCCGGGTTTCCTCATATAAACAATGGGCTTAACGAAACATAAAATTAAGTCGTGGTTAATTTTTCTAATGCTGAGTTCACAGTACTTTCTCCTGTCATGATATAGACAGAACCTAATAATTTTTAGTCAGCAACAAAAACACACAAAATTTGCTCAAATAAACTTGTTCATAAAGACAAAATATATAAATAAATTCAATGTTCAGTATATAATTTGGCACTTATCTGACAAACTTTACGAATTTCATTTGTGTTTGTGCTTATAAATACTTCTTATAGTCCTCACCGATTGAATCATAATAAATTCACAATAGCAGATGGCGTTTTAAAATGCAAAAGATGTTCATAATAATCACGAAGAATTGATTAAACTAACAACCCCCTTTTCCTACATTTTATTAATACATACAGTTTTTTCTAGAATCATCTTTCACAAGAAATGATTGGAAAGTTTCTAAACTTAAATCAAAGTTCCTGAAAATTGTACTGTGTAAAAATATCAACAACATTGTCCATTGTTTGTCATAAGAAAATTACATGACTAGGCCAAACAAATTACAGAAAATTCAGGTCTTACAAAGTAAGTGAGAACCGAACCGTGAGTCAAAAGAACGAAAAATCCATAGACAATGGCAACATCGGAAACACTAAGAAACAAGGACACACATGAGTACGGGGAAAAAAAGAAAAACGAAGACACACATACAGATAAACAACACAGACCCATTAAAAACGATAATGAGGCATACAATACATTATATTGATTGAATATTTTACATATTACATATGGTATAAGTTCCTATTAATCTCATTGGCTAATACGCTCGCGTGATTTAATAATATTCGGTATCAGCGCTGTGTCTAATTTTAGGTATATTGACGCCATGTCTGTATTTTCAAGTATATTGACGCTATGTTTCTATTTTTAGTTTTATTGATGCTACCACCAGAATATACTAGTAGTTTTTCACTAAGAAAGGTCTTATGAATAATATTTTAATAAATATTGGAAAACGCAATAAAAACATTCACATGAATTGGAGTTTCCGCCGAGGAAATAAAAGGGGATACTAAAATGGTTTTACAGAGCAACCACTGAACTCAAAGAAAAACATAATACACAGTTGTCACATGTTTTATTGCACACTACACATAAACACGTCAATAAAAAGGCTTACTTATTTGTTCTTTTATTTGCAAATATAAGAGAAATGTTGGCATTCATTTATCCTATGATCACTCATGTGACCCATTCTAGATGATGACAAATCCACACCCGCCTTCAAATAAAGGTTCTATTTCCAATTGAATTGCCGATGTATTGACAAAATTTCCCTCCGCAAAAATGTAATGAGAAACCATAAAACTACACACACACACACACACACACACACACACACATATATATATATAAGGAGGTGTTATAGGTAATTGAGTATTTATCAATTATGGACTTTTCACTCTGTCAATATGTTAAATTTTGACCTGTTAGGAATATATTGACCTCGGACTTCGTCCTCGGCTCGGCCAATATAAACTTAACAGGTCCATATTTAACATATTGACTTCGTAAAAAGTCCATAATTGATAAATACTCAATTACCTATAACACCTCCTTCAAAAAGAAACTGTTTTAGTGCAATGAAAACGTTTAATAACAAACATTTACATTATTACTTACAATTGAGTGTCATGAAATTAATGAAACACTTAACAATCCATATTTAAATAAAAAAACCCTGTAAAGTCAAACTCCAACTCAAGTCTTTTGTTTTTATCTTTCATTCTATGAAGAAATTTCGGAGGGTTATGATCAGACTATGCAACGATCGGCTAGAAAAACCATCAATTGTTTCTTATTCTCGGGTTTAGGAAAATTATAAATAGCACTTATTTTAGCATCACTAGGTTTTACTTGAACTAGACATACAACATTTCATAATTCACATAAGCACATCCAATTCACTCTTGGAAAGGTTGACTGTTAGAATAACAATGCATAAATGTTCGTAAAAATTTCGAAGAATCGTAAGATGTTCCTCCAAAGTGTCACATTTATATAAGAATGTCATCAATATATGCTTCACAATCATCAGCTTTGGAAATTATACTGTTGATGAAACGTTGCTAACATGGCTAAGTTGCCTCCGAATTTTTCATTCCAAAAGCCATCATTTTGTATTGAAAAAAATCCATCAGGTGTAACAAAAGAGGAAAGTTCTTTTGCATGTTCTGTAAGAGGAATTTGATAAGATCCTTTTCACAAGTCTATCTTCGTTAGATTTATTTTTTGTTTTTGTAAGACTTTTTCGTATTCTGTAGTCTGTAGAATTACACTACAGAAGTTTTACGGTCGACCTCACGATCTTGCGTACCGCTATAGGATATCTGTTTCCCAGATGACAAAAGATCTTTCTCTTTGCCACTAAAATTTGTTTTTCCTCTACCGGATTTGCTTTTACTACCGGAGTTGACATGTTCAACACGACGGGTGTCTTATAAGAAGCATAAGATGTTCAAGTTACTGGTGCACCTGATCTCACCAATGGTTTTTTATTGGGTCCGTTTTGTTAATTTTTTTATGTGGTTATCTTCGTTTTTCTTTTCTATGCCCTGCTAATGTTATATCTTTGTTTCTTTGTTTTTGCCACTGTCCCCCAAATGTTTGCTTAAGACTGACGGTTCGGTTCTCACTTATTTCCATAAAGTCAATTTTTAGAAATACAGAATTTCATCAGGAAGGTACCTGTTGCTTAATCGGATTCAGTCGCTATGGATGCTGTTTAATCGATGCTGAATCACCAACATCGGTCTTCATAAAATATTTCATCAGTTCGAGTTGGAATGTCAGGAAACACGTTCAAATTCACGGAGTAACTGTTCTAAATGGTACCTTTGAATCATGGATAAATGCTGGAGTTTAGAATCCTAATCTTGAAGAATCTGTGATTTATTTTGGCTTCGATATGATATACGACAAACCCATCTTTTCACGCGTCATTTCAGAATTGTCAGGGTCAACACTTACTTTATATAATTGTACTATCTCTATCTGTATACGGTTTTTCCAATTAACATGACACAACCTATTATGTCCACCTCTGCCAAGTGTTTCAATAATATAATTCAAATCACTGAGTTTCTTTTCAACAATACATGGACCAAAATGTCTGGCTTGAAGTGACTTTCCAGGAACAGGAAGAAATATCAGTACAGTATCACGAGGGTCAAATAACGTTTTACAGAATTTTGGTCAGACTTAGCTTTTATTTTTGACTAGACTGAATATTTTTTGTTTGTTAGTTCTTAAGCTTTTACAAGTTTGGCGCGAACGGGAGACGTACGTATGCCAAATATCGCAAGTCTGGGTCGAATGATTAAAAAGACCTGGTCCAGAAAGGCCAACATCAGTTGTGTGACCTTAAGGACCTCAAGGAAAAAAAGACTTAGGTTCCGGACAAAACCCTCACAAGATGGCAAACCCACATGCCAATCATCTTACCTCTAGGCCAAATGGAAAAAGTTGTAGTCCGGACTGGCCAACATCAGTTATTACACCTCAAGGTCACATGAAGATTTGCGCAAAACACATCGTCTCAAGATAAAGATCCACTTCGATACCAAATATCTAATGTGTACGTAAAAATTGTAACGGTTCTGGTGGGAGGAGGGCAACTTTAGGTATTTGACCCAAAGGGCAAAAGTTCTTCTACGGAGAGACAAACAATTAAAAAATTAGGCAATGTAACCTCTAGTACATCTGCAGGCCACAAAAGGTCACTTTGGCACGCTACGCATCTTCCCATGATGACAGCCTCACATTACAAATATATAAGGTCCATGTCAAAACACAAAACAATTCGTTTAGACGGATGAACAATTAAAATAGTTCAGTAATTTGATCTCAGGGTCAAAGGTCAAGATCACAAGAATTATGTTCGCCGGACACCTTTTCGTGATGTTACATCCCTATGCCAAATGTCTTGAGTACAGGTCAAAAAGCAAAAAAAATGTTGCCAGAAGTGACAGCTGACAGGGAGGAGGTAATAAAATGCTTCATTTTGGCATTTTAGTATACATGTAATTGTAAATGGCTAAATAAAGGAAATTTTGAATGACACTTGACCGTTTTTTCGAATAAACAAATTATGATAATGTGTTTAGATCGAAAATCAAATGATTAATTATTTGGAGATATCAGTATTGATAAAAAAAAAGTACAATTATAAATGCGAAAAGTAATGTAGAAAATTATAAGGGAAGGAAGGGAAATAAATAGGCACATAACAAAAGACATTGGGTACAAAATTTGACAGGTCTGATTTTTATAAATACATCAGCAAACGAATACCGAAGCAAAAGAGAGGAAAGGGGACTTCCAAAATAAAAAATCCAAAAACACGGCAATTCATTTCCGAATTGAAAAAACAAACAAACAAACAAAAATTAACAAGAACGCCACAAAACTAAAGCACTAGTACTGTAAACAGAAATAACTCAACGTTCATCAACATCAAGTTGGTATAACAATGGACACGAATCGTGCTCCTGTACTCGGAGACTTGTTTTTATATATGTCTCATTATCCTGCTTACGGAGTGTTAGTTTCACAGTTGATTCGTTACTCGAGAGCTAGCACCAATTATACAGACTTAGTTATCCTCACGACCGCCTGATTTTTCTAGGCTTAAAAAAATCCATCTCATACGACAATTAAAAAGTTTTTAAATAGATATCAGTCCCTTCTGAAAAAAATAATGTTTTGGTCCGAAAAGCAATTCAAGATTCTCTTTTTATTTAATAATGGGATGATCATTTCATTTAACTGTCTACGACCATTGAATAGCAAGTTGCTACCGAACACTACTGCAATTGAACGGGATTCTAGACGTCCGAAATGCCCGTACAAAGTCAAGGCCATTTGGATCTATTATTTTCCGATGAATTTCCACCTGTTTGTCATTTTAAGTCTTTGACTTTGGTTCTTGAAATTTGGGTAATTTTGTTATTGCCCAAATCAAAGCGATTATATAAAACTTAATCTGCAAAAATGAAGTTTGCGATTATGTTTCCTGTTGCAGAAGTCACGTCGATGGTATAAAAAGTTGAAATGAGACAGACTCACCAAAAATGGATTTCTATCGATTAAATCCACTGACAAAAAAATGAAGTTGCAATAAAAGTAAATTTTTTACGAGCAGTTTGAATGGGATCCAAAATGCAGCGATATATACCTAAAGAATTCGTTTTCTTGAACAGGTCTTTCTGTCCCTCTCCTTTACTGGATAAGAAAATGACTTTATATGTGACATTATAATTTCTAAACACACTTACATACAAACCTGTATCCATGCTATCGTACTCATATTATTAAATTAATGACTTAATTTGCAGTAAACTGGACGAAACATGACGATTTATAAATGTAATCCATTACATCACAATGGCAAGCTGCTAGAAGACTTTTTCGGTCCAAAAACTGAACCCTTCCTCTACATACACTATAAAATATGTTCTTTTTTATAGAATGTGTTGAAGGACAATTTACATGTGGTAATGGTGCATGTATACTTAACAGTAATCTTTGTGATGGCAATAACAATTGTATTGGTGCTGAAGATGAATATCAAAGTCTATGTGGAGGTAAAAATTAAGTGTAGAAAGGTTAATTCTCAAATCTTTGGACAAAACATTCCAAACTGTTGCCTGCAATACAATGGAATGTTCTAAGTATCGTAAAATATACCTCAAATTTACAGCTATCTTGATATTTCATTTTGATCATTTTCACTGGAGTTCACACTGTGAGTGCCTTTGTTCTGAATGTTGTGGTTTCTGGTTCTGTGCTTTGTGTCTGTCTGGCGTCATTGTTTTTGTGTCTGTCTGGCGTTGTGTCTAACGTCATTGTTTTCTGTGTTCTCGTTTTTGCCCTGTCTTTGGGCTTCGATTTTTGTGAATTTCAACCCTTTGTTCCTTCGGTATTGTACTGCCGTTGTTTGATCCAATTAATTTTGCCGTATAATACAAACAGAAACGTCTTGAAGAGAAGCGTTGCTGTAATTTGAGCGTACTTTATATTCTGATGCCAAGTGTTTTTTTACGTTAGACATAACTTACGAGATTTGCTTGAGTGTTTTCTTACAATTGACTCGATGATGGGTCTTTTTTGTCGGGCAACGTGTGACGATAGTTATAAACACTTTTTCAATTAATTTTAGTTTTGTTAAAAACCCCGAATCCATTACCAAAAAGGATACGTTTAGCAAAGAATTCTGCTCAAACCGGTGCTAGGGTCCGTCTTGATCTTACTGTGAGGTATGAGCATAACTCATTGTTGAAGGAATCATAGTGACTTTAAGATGAAGAGCAACATTAAAGGTGTTGTTCCATTGTTTGCTTTTACCACGTATTTGCAGAGAATTTTTCTCATGTGTATTTCTTTTTATATTGCTATGAAAAGGACTGAGGGGTTGACGTTGCAATTTGTACATTACATCCACATTGCTTAGAACATTTCATTACATACCAATTTCCCTTATTTTGAAATGTAATACAGTGCATATTTATTACCGTAGCAATTGTGAAAAAGCCAGAAAAGGGATTTTTTGATAATCATTTATGAATAGGGTGCTTGAATTACATATTATTTATAGTTGATTACGTTTGAAATGACATTATATGTTAGTCTCCGAGGGAACGCAGCTGCGCTGTAGAAAGTTTTTCCTTACTGACCCAATAACCATTTTTTATTCGGATAATTGCAATATCTTAGATTTGCCCATTTGGCTTGAAACTGAGGAGTAACTCCCTGCCTGAGATCACATTAAAGATCGGAATCTTTCACAAAAACAAGAAGTTTGGTCTTTTTTCGAATGAAAATAAATGATACAGCTATCTTGATATTTCATTTTGATCCAATTAATTTTGTCGTATAATACAAACAGAAACGTCTTGAACAGAAGCGTTGAATTTGAGCTTACTAAATATATTTGGATGCCAAGTGTTTTTTTTACGTTAGACATAAATACAATTGACTTATAAGAAAGCTCAAAAACTTTGGTTGGTAATTATACCCGTTTTAGATTATTTTCTCTCATCTGTCAGTCTAAAAACGAATACTACAAGGACACATGCAACATTGGAAACACATAGAAACAACGATATCATATGAGCACGGCACAGAAAGAAAAAATGAAGACACCCATATATAGATGAACAACACGGATCCAATAAATATAATGGATGAGATCAGGTGCATCGGTAGAGTGAGGAGCTCCCGCTTCTTAAAAGACAACCACCGTGTCGAACATGTCACTTCAGGTAGTAAAATTAATTTGTTGACAAAACAAAACAACGTGAGTTTCAACGGGAAAGATCTGTTGTCATCTTCGTGGAAACAGAATCCAAAAACTGTCAGGAAGATCGTGATTTCGACCATAAAACTTTTTTCGTGATGACTTCAAGTTATGTATAACATGTAATTGTTTAAGTAGCTCAATTGAGAGCAATAGAGCTCATCAAGGTAGTCACTGTATTGATCAGAGATTTTTGAGTAGCAAATGAGTTGGGAGATGAAACCCATCTACTGGCGATGTTGGAATGTTGCTAAAAAGAAAAGGTGATTTGACTTTTGGAAAAGTAACGTCATTAAGCTCAGTTTGCAATATACCTCTGTTGTCAATTTCAAGATGAAGGTCAGGAATGAGGCCTACGTGAAGGCGCCTGTTTGTAGTATGTTTAATTTCGAGCTCTTATAGATATATATGATGAAAACAAATCACCAAATCTAGGATTGTGTAGTGAAAAAATATCATCTAGACTGTCTATATAACGGAAGCTGAAATTAAAGGATAAGGATAGTTTGATATGAGAAAAAGATCGACAAAAACAATTTCAGATCTAGAATATCAAATAATATCGCAATAAAAATACTAGCTATTGACAATGTACATTTTAAACAATTGTCACTTTGATTTTGTAGAAGAAAGATCGGAGCTTGCTCTATCTTTGCATTTTTGCAAAGTTATTGCGTGTGTAGGAAATGTCAAACAGTACAGTAATCTGAAAGAAAACAATAAATACTTATGCACAATTAGCCTGGATTACATCTATTAAAATGGGAAAATACATTATGGGGTTGCAACGCAAAAGCCCTCTTCGTATCTTCCACAAAACACCAGCAGTCGGTTGTGCTAGTTATATTAGGGTCGTTTCGATAAATCTGTCCCCGTACGCACTCGGTGACAAATGATATTTCAGCCAATCAGCATCTCGAATCCCCCCGAATCATATGAAATAAGTTATCTGATTTGTTTTAAATTTATCAATGATATTCATGTGATTATTAAAACTATTGCACGAAGAGATGATCACTAGCATGTGATCACAACAGATTAAAAATGACGGTTTCTTGTTGTTTATGTTCAAAACTCTTTTTACGTTAAATTTTATCACCAGACTCCCTTGTTTATGTATCATGCATTGGTTTTTTTATCCTTATTAGATTAAGATCGAATTTTACTATAAAGGTTATTTCAAGGCTCGAGTTTCAAAGATGCCGAGTATCGAAAATCCGCTAAAACATACCTGGATGGATGCATCATTCTGTTTCATCTCGGTATATAGAAACTTTTACTAGTTGAAAAATACATTGCAATTTCTGTATACATTTTACTACGAAAATTGTACGTTTTCGTAGTTCAGTATGGCCGTCTATTTCCTCGATCGCTTTTTATACAATACCACTTCTAAAGTCTATATTTTCCTTTGTCTTGAAATACGATTTTAAATCTAGGATGGAATGTAATGTCAGGTACCATTTCAGCTCTAAGCAATGAAATGCCTTTAGCAATTAAAGTTATAGACTTCGGGATTCTGTGCTTAGCTGGCTATCGTACTGCTTTATGCCTCGGCTATCAGCAAATAGGCCATGATCCGCAAAGTGGTTATCGAGAAAGGCCCCAGGTGTAAATTGAAATGACTGATGGAATATAACTATGTAGGCATCAAATAATTGTTTTCTTGTCTTAAAGTATCTTAGAGAACCCCCCCTTTTCACCACTGCCACCAACATACACATCGTTTTATCCGGTGACAAGAGTAGCAACTACATTTTGTGTTTGCTTATGGTTGAAGGCCTAGCCGTGACTATCTATCTAAGATGTAAAGATATCAGAGTTGTTTTTTATTGCTATAGTAAGTGTTACTTATTATTGTGTCCTCCATGAAATAATCCTTCTCAACATGTTATCAAGTGGTGTGTGTTTTTCTTTTTGCATCCATATACTTATATTTGCATGGTGCAATTATATAGCTTTTCTATCATTTCGAGATTCGAATCTCATGGAAATGGCAAGTGGCGTGAAATAGTATTGGGTTTTATCAAACGCGACTGCTTTGAATTAATCTTATTTCTAAAATTGAAATGACATAAGTAGTATAACTGGTTACCCTAGAACACTTTTGGCGAGGAGCCCCATAGTGCATTCTTTGTATAATATTTCTGAAATACCCCAATTTTCCCTAAAATATGCAAATTAGTTCAGCATGGAATTTTAGTGCCCAGATAGAGGGCGCTGCAATCGTTATTGACGAGGTGCTAAGTAAGTCTTGTGTATTATCACAGGTCTTGCCTACTGGTTTCGCCCTTTCTTTATCCAGGATACTTTCCTAGGTCTCGCCTTCTACTTCTGTCCATGTCCACTGGCTCGTCCTGAGTGATTTGTCTTTGGCTTCGACTTCACCAGTCCATGTGTAGTCACTGGTCTCGCCTACAACTATCCAAGGGACTTTCCTAGGTCTCGCCTGCTACTTTTCCTTCTACTTTGGTTTTGTTTGAACATATTTTATTTGCAATTAAATACAAAAAGGATAAGACACAAGTTTATCCAACTTATGAAGTCTTCTCCAAAATACAATTTAATACAATAATGTAGATAGAGCATGCATACAAAAATACAAGATAGGTATAATACAATTATATAAACGTAAAGAAAGAGAATACGTAAAAAAATCAAATGATGGTGTGTGTGAGTGTGTGTGGTGTTCACACGGCATTTCAAACAATTAGAAATCTTTCAGACCTTTTAATATACTCATAAACATTCTTGAAAATTTTTTCATTTTCATTATTAGTAAGATTGTGGTTACCACAAGTCAAGAGTTGGTGGTCTATTACAATATCATTCGGTAACCAGTCAAGACTTTGATACAAAATATCTCGTATTTGATTGTAGTTTGGACAATAAAAAAAGAAATGACAGGAGTCCTCTCGTGCAGCACCACATCGGCATGACGGGTTAGAAATTATATTTACTCTATACAAATCATAATTAAGAAATGAAGCAGAGCATCGAAGCTGTGTTAATATTATATTCAGCTTCCTTGGGCCTGTGCCATAATAACCTGGGACTTTATAAGTATTGTTTTGTTTTCTAAGTTCGATTTTAAAATTTGAAATGGAATTGACAATGCGAATTGGAAGACTTAATTCGTTCCATTGGCGAATAACTGAAGGAAAGAAAGAGTCATATGTACTTGATAGTCTACAGAAGGGAATAATGATATCTTCTCCATTACGTAAGGGGTAATTAGTTGTTGTTTGGATTTTTGGGGGAACTAAATTACAAAGATAGCTTGGAGCATTATTATTTTGGATGTTATAAAACATTTGCAGTTTTCTTCTTTTCCTCCTTTCTGTCAGCGCTTTCCATCCTATTTCTTTGTAAATTAACGACGAACTAGTGAAAATCGGCAAACCAGTTACAATTCTGGCAGCCTCCAATTGAAGCTGATCAAGTTTATTGACATTCCCAGTCCCACAGTTGTCCCAAACCTCGCATGCATATTCAAAAATAGGCCTAATATATACCAAATACAATTTTTCTAATTTTTTTCTTGATAAACTATATTTAAGTTTCCGAAGAACATTCAAATGTTTTGAAATACTAGATACTATATTTTCTAGATGTACATTCCATTTAGCATCGCAGCTAAATGTAATGCCCAAATGTTTGTGACATTTTGTAATAGGAACTATTTTTCCATTTAATGGTCTCGCCCTACTTCTGTCCTTGATATTTTCACTGGTTTCATCTTTATTCTTACCCTAACCTTTAACCTTACACTTATCCTTGTATTAACCCTAACTTTTGTGTTGTGAGATCAGTAATGTTGTTTTTGTTCACGACTAACCCTAACCATTTTTTTTTGCAGTTTTTTCTTCTATATCTGCATAGTTACTTTCTATTTTCAAACTTGTTTGAGTTTTCTCTTTTTGTTTCATCTCTAACCTAAGTTGCTATGACAACTCTATATTTTTTCTTTGTTTGTTTGTTTATTTTTTGTTGTTGTTTTTTTTTACCTCTCTTTTATGTTACTCTTACCTAAGTTGCTATGGTAACTTTTACATTTTCTTTGTTTACTTTGTTTGTTTGTTTGTTTGTTTTTGTTTTTTTTTACTTTTGTCGTTTCTATTTGTTCTCTGTTACACGTATCTCATTAGGCAGTGAAATAAACAAGATATTAACATATAATGCATTTTATTTTCTCCGTCAAATAGGCAAACACGGGTCGGAGAACATCCACATGTTTCCTTTACAATTTAAAATCCGTAAGGTAATGTACAGTTATCAGTCATGATGACTCTTTTGTCAAACACTAATCTGTAATCTTTTTTCTGGTTGACCGTAAGTAGCTTGAAATTGTCTCTAATGATTTTGAAGTTATCTTTCACAGTTTTTACAATGTCTTTTCTGTTGGTGATCATGTCCTTAATCGTGTCAAAATTGATGAGTAGACTTTTTTGAAGTCCATTGTCAATCCTTTTACTTTACATACGGTTGTTATTTCATTTTGACTTGTAACTTTATATCCATAATTTTGGGTCCACCAGTTACAAACTCGGAAATTTGGTTTCCGGCTACTTCATCCGTCAAGTCTCCTAAACAATCTCCTAGTTCTGGTTTCCATTTCCCAGGTTTGGAGGAAAACACGATGGAATCTGTGTCGGTGTATAAGGCACGATCGTTCAGTTCTCCAAATAGCTGTACAATTTTCAATCGAGCATGAGCAGTAGTATATGCTGCAATGACCACGTTGGTTCGTCCAGTTTCCTCGATGAAATCATCTTCGAATCAGTATCTAATACTATCCATGGTCTCACCCATGAAACTAATACCCATGAGTTCGATTTTATCACTATTCAAGATATATCCATGTATTTTTTCAATTCGGTGCAATATTCCATTTTAAGCATGTTTGATCTTTGTCCAAATTTTCCCCAGAAACTATTCAACATAAGTTTTGCCAAGGCTCTAAATCCGGGATTTTTCTGTCTCTTCTCGTATGTGAGATGAATTCCTTCTTTCTCATAGTATTCTCTAATGTATCTCCATTTGTCGTCTTCAGTTAGGCACCAGTCGGGCCAGCCACTGCCCTCTTGTTTCATTTTTACGAATGTGTTGATATATTCTGTAAAGAGTCCTCCCATTTTCGTGTTTGGATCATATTGTTCTATGTTTTCAAAATATCAGACTTCGTATATATGTTAAATGACATGACCTTTATCTAATGCCTTCTTCAATTCATCACTAACCCAAGTCCCTGTCAATGCTCTTTCTTCATCGGTATGTTGACATGGTGTTTGTTGATTGGTTGCAGCACACGTTCTAAATAATAACTTGTTGTTGATTTTAGCTGGTAATACTGGGATGTAAAGTCCTCTCGGTGGCAATACTTGGCATTTGACCAATCCTTCGTAGTGTTGAATATAAGTGAAGTTTTCGGTGATGACGTGTGGATGTCCCAATGGTATTTTTCAGGTTTTCTTGATGTAAGGGTATAACGACGTCACATCGTAATAATTAATGCTTTCACCATTAGACGTATCTTTATACAGCGTAAAGGCTTCCGTTCTTCCACCATAAAAAGCATCTCTAGGGTCTAGAGGGTTCACGTATTCCAAGGAATCAATGAATCGTTGTATGTATGGATCAATCCGTATGTGTTTATCGAACTCACATTCCTATTTTTCCACATAAGTATACCCTTACTGTTCAATATATCGTTTCTTTTCCAAAGTGCGTTGATACAATTCTTCCATCGTCATATTATTGACTGGATTGACAGTAGCAGCACTATAGCAACGTAAACATCCATACCAGAAGCATCCATGATATACAAACACATGATTGTCATAAAACCCATCCACTTTATAGGGTCCAATTTGTTTCTCTCCACCATTACGCGCGTGTTGTATCTGTATATTATTGGCTGCAGAAATGAACTGTAACCACTTCATGGCTTTCAATGAACGTTTCTCATAAGGACGGTATCCATGTGCGGGAATTATACCTATGGTATCCGGTTTTAAGAACAATGTACGGAAGACAAAGTTGCAGGCAGATGCAATAGTAATACAATCTTGAAGAGGGTCGATACCACCTTGACTCTGTACA
Source organism: Modiolus philippinarum (assembly GCA_002080025.1). Classification (NCBI taxonomy): domain Eukaryota; kingdom Metazoa; phylum Mollusca; class Bivalvia; order Mytilida; family Modiolidae; genus Modiolus; species Modiolus philippinarum. The sequence goes on from MJUU01007569.1 coordinate 51,649, forward strand.
GTTGTCATCTCAATGAATAATTGACGGAACGTCAAACACGCTTGTCTCAGTATATCCACATCTGAACGACAATAGCTCAGCAGTTCTTGTTGACAATTAAACGTGGAATCTCTATTCTCGTTGTACCATTTCAGGAATGCAACTCTGTCTTTGGGTTTCATTTTATCCGGTTGATAAAACTTTACATCGGGTAAATGATTCAAGATGGCAGCTTGATTCTCTTTGGTATTGAATAAGTGCGGAAAATATCCCTTTCGTAGTTCTGTCAGTCCAAACATTTTTGGTAGTTTGGATAAAGCTGTAGGTAAGAAATTCATGGAATCAATCATCCGAATGTTACAGGTTGGTATGGTGATTGCCATATTCTTAGTTCCATTAGGGATCACTTCCGGTACTATGCCATGACGAATCAGGTAATTCAAAATAGGATAGCTATCGTATCCTTTGAAATTATGACAGATAACAGTAGCTCCATTGTTTTGTCCAGAGAACAACCAGTTACAAAAGTCATCGCTGACAGAACTACGAAAGGGATATTGTTGGGATATCTTACAATCAATGCAAGACACATGGGGTTTCGTTGATAAAGTATTTCTTAATACTTTGTGAATTCATTGGTCTTTGAATTTTACGAAAGGATATGGAGTAAATGGACATGAGACTATAACACATACGTTAAGTCCAACTAATGAGCTGTATGGCCATTTTAGAAATTAATCATCAGCAGCACTAGAACCCAAACATAGGAAATCCCTAGTTCAACTCAGAAAATGTTTAAAATACATAAAACCAAACAAAAGATTGTATTACTATTGCATCTGCCTGCAACCTTGTCTTCCGTACATTGTTCTTAAAACCGGATACCATAGGTATAATTTCCGCACATGGATACCGTCCTTATGAGAAACATTCATCGAAAGCCATGAAGTGGTTACAGTGCATTTCTGCAGCCAATAATATACAGATACAACACGCGCGTAATGGTGGAGAGAAACAAATTGGACCCTATAAAGTGGATGGGTTTTATGACAATCATGTGTTTGTATATCATGGATGCTTCTGGCATGGATGTTTACGTTGCTATAGTGCTGCTACTGTCAATCCAGTCAATAATATGACGATGGAAGAATTTTATCAACGCACGTTGGAAAAGAAACGATATATTGAACAGCAAGGGTATACTTATGTGGAAAAATGGGAATGTGAGTTCGATAAAGACATACAGATTGATCCATACATACAACGCTTCATTGATTCCATGAAATGCGTGAACCCTCTAGAACCTACAGATGCTTTTTATGGTGGAAGAACGGAAGCCTTTACGCTGTATAAAGATACGTCTAATGGTGAAAGCATTAATTATTACGATGTGACGTCGTTATACCCTTACATCAACAAAACCGGAAAAATACCCTTGGGACATCCACACGTCATCACCGAAAACTTCACTGATATTCAACACTACGAAGGATTGATCAAATGCCAAGTATTGCCACCGAGAGGACTTTACATCCCAGTATTACCAGCTAAAATCAACAACAAGTTATTATTTACGTTATGTAGAACGTGTGCTGAAACCAATCAACAAACACCATATCAACATACCGATGAAGAAAAAGCATTGACAGGGACTTGGGTTAGTGATGAATTGAAGAAGGCATTAGATAAAGGATATGTCATTCAACATATATACGAAGTCTGGCATTTTGAAAACATAGAACAATATGATCCAAACACGAAAATGGGAGGACTCTTTACAGAATATATCAACACATTCGTGAAAAATGAAACAAGAGGGCAGTGGCTGGCCCGACTGGTGCCTAACTGAAGACGACAAATGGAGATACATTAGAGAATACTATGAGAAAGAAGGAATTCATCTCACATACGAGAAGATACAGAGAAATCCCGGATACAGAGCCTTGGCAAAGCTCATGTGGAATAGTTTCTGGGGAAAACTTGGACAAAGATCAAACATGCTTAAAATGGAATATTGCACCGATTTGAAAAAATACATGGATATCTTGAATAGTGATAAAATCGAACTCATGTGTATTAGTTTCATGGGCGAGACCATGGCTAGTATTAGATACCGATTCAAAGATGATTTCATCGAGGAAACTGGACGAACCAACGTGGTCATTGCAGCATATACTACTGCTCATGCTCGATTGAAATTGAACAGCTATTTGGAGAAACTGAACGATCGTGCCTTATACACCGACACAGATTCCATCGTGTTTTCCTCCAAACCTGGGGAATGGAAACCAGAACTAGGAGATTATTTAGGAGACTTGACGGATGAAGTAGCCGGAAACCAAATTTCCGAGTTTGTAACTGGTGGACCCAAAAATTATGGATATAAAGTTACATGTCAAAATGAAATAACAACCGTATGTAAAATAAAAGGATTGACACTGGACTTCAAAAAAAGTCTACTCATCAATTTTGACACGATTAAGGTCATGATCACCAACAGAAAAGACATTGTAAAAACTGTGAAAGATAACTTCAAAATCATTAGAGACAATTCCAAACTACTTACTGTCAACCAGAAAAAAGATTACAGATTAGTGTTTGACAAAAGAGTCATCATGACTGATAACTGTACATTACCTTACGGATTTTAAATTGTAAAGGAAACATGTGGATGTTCTCCGACCCGTTTTTGCCTATTTGACGGAGAAAATAAAATGTATTATATGTTAATATCTTGTTTATTTCACTGCCTAATGAGATACGTGTAGAAGATCTAACAAAGAACGAAAACAAACGACAAAAGTAAAACAAACAACCAAACAAACAAAATAAACAAAGAAAACGTAAAAGTTACCATAGCAACTTAGGTAAGAGTAACATAAAGGAGAGATAAAAACAACAACAAAAAATATACAAACAAAGAAAAAATATAGAGTTGTCATAGCAACTTAGGTTAGAGATAAAACAAAAAGAGAAAACTAAAACAGGTTTGAAAATTGAAAGTTACTATGGAGATATAGAAGAAAAAACTGCAAAAAAAATGGTTAGGGTTAGTCGTGAACAAAGACAACATTACTGATCTCACAACACAAAAGTTAGGGTTAATACAAGAATAAGTGTAAGGTTAAAGGTTAGGGTCAGAATAAAGATGAAACAAGTGAAAATATCAAGGACAGAAGTAGGGCGAGACCAAAGTAGAAGGTAAAGTAGCAGGCGAGACCTAGGAAAGTACCTTGGATAGTTGTAGGGCGAGACCAGTGACTACACATGGACTGGTGAAGTCGAAGCCAAAGACAAATCACTCAGGACGAGCCAGTGGACATGGACAGAAGTAGAAGGCGAAACCTAGGAAAGTATCCTGGATAAAGAAAGGGCGAAACCAGTAGGCAAGACCTGTGATAATACACAAGACAAGGTCAGGCCAATGACATACTTAGCACCTCGTCAATAACGATTGCAGCGCCCTCTATCTGGGCACAAAAATTTCCTGCTGAACTAATTTGCATATTTTAGGGAAAATTAGGGTATTTCAGAAATATTTTACAAAGAATACACTATGGGGCTCCTCGCCAAAAGGGTTCTAGAGTAACCCGTTATACTACTGACATAATAAATTAGAATTGGTGACCTTGTTGTATTCTACAGCAGGTAAACATTCATAGTCGAGATATAGTTCAACTGAATCTATAAGGCCTTGATACGATTCAATAATTCGTTGGCCGCAGAGAAATGAACAAACAATAAATGACTTTCGATTTCGGTGAAAACCACAATTTAACAACCCCGACATCTGATAGTCACCTCGGCCTTAAACGGATTCAGTAATGATCACATCTCTTGGGTTGTCATATTGTGGTATTAACATCATCGAAAGTCATTAATTGAATTGTATAATGATAATAAAAATTCAGGTTTGTACACCACATTTTAATTACTTATTTTTCAATAAGAACTAAATCAGTAAATCAGCTTTTTAAGCTAATGACGCATGCGTACAGCCAACTGCAGTTATCCGCCTTTATATACACCGCTGTTTTTTTTATTATAGAATGTGTTGAAGGTCAGTTTGCATGTGGAAATACAACATGTATACCACAGAGTTACATTTGTGATGGATTTGACGACTGTATTGATGGTGAAGATGAACTTCAAAGTAATTGTGGACTCAAAGGTAAAAAAAGAGTGCAGAAATGTTATTATATTTAGTAAAATTGTTTTCTTGCTTCTCGGGAGTGCAACAATCTTACAATCCATGCAAGACACATGGGGGTTTCGTTGATAAAGTATTTCTTAATACTTTGTGAATTCATTGGTCTTTGAATTTTACGAAAGGATATGGAGTAAATGGACATGAGACCATAACACATACGTTAAGTCCAACTAATGAGCTGTATGGCCATTTTAGAAATTAATCACCAGCAGCACTAGAACCCAAACATAGGAAATCCCTAGTTCAACTCAAAAAATGTTTAAAATACATAAAACCAAATAAAATCCGAATAATCAGTAATATAAAATATAGCCAAAGACAAAACTACGATGGAGAGAGTTAAATTTAGGTTTTAGAATTTAAATGAATTTAGATAATATAGTAATTAAACAAAGTTTTTCACATGAGATATAATCTCATGTACAGGTACACAATATCAAAGAAAAATAAAAAGCAAACAACTTTTGTTTTACCACAATGCATTTAAAGACAAACTCCTGTATTAAATATTGTACGAAAGGATATGGAGTAAATATTTTTCTTGCAACAAATTTTTGAGAAACATACAACCGAAAGTAGACTGCCGATACCAGCCAAACCCAAGCTGATATAGCTATACAAGCCTACCCGCGCACACTATCAGCTTTCATATACTGATAACTCGTAATTTGAAATATGTTAAATGTGGCTGACGCCCCGTGCTGATATAGAAGGCTTAGCACTATAACCATACTGATATGGAAAGGGCATGGTGAATAAAAGGATATGGAGTAAATGCACATGAGACAAAGTCTCTACGAATACATGGTAAAAACAAGCAAAGGAACAACGCTTTTATTGTCGCCATGAGGCCTTCAACAATGAGCTTTGCTCATACCTCGTAGTAAGTTCAAGACGGCCCCAAGCACCGGTTTAAGCGGAATTATTTGCATTAATCTCTATTTGACATTTAAACAGAGTGCAAAAGGTGTTTAAAACGGTATAATAAAGTAATGTTTTAAAGTCGATCATGGTTAGAATAAATATAGAAAACTGTCACAATTTTACGAATGAAAGAAGAAGATGCAAAACACTTAATTTTTTTCATATGTCAAGTTATGGAGCAAAATATAATTAATAAGGTCTTCAAGTAATTGACCCCCAACTCTAGCAATGGTTTTGTTTCACTTAATTAATCACCAACTTTGTTATTGAAAAGTGTTTAAACAGCTGATAGTCTCACCCAATGACTTACAAAATACCGAAGTTACTTTGAAATTTGTTTCTGCATATGACAACTTATATCTCTTCAGTACGGATCAAAACATTTGGAAATCCATAAATCGAAATATGTTTTAGAGCTGATATAGAGCAAATAACAAATAGCATCTTAATGGAAAAGTCCAAAATGCTACAGATAGAGCTATGCAAGAAGGAGATGCTACTCATTTTTAAACATAATTTTTTTTATCTGCACTGATTAGACATAAGTTGTTGAAATGCGTATATGTAGAAAATAAATTAACAGTGAACTCTGTATTTTATTATCTATTACCCTTGGGCCGATGCCTCTGCTGATGGACTGTTAGTCCCCGATGGTATTCACAAACCCAGTAGTCAGTACTTCCGTACTGACCCGGAAACCGATTGTATTGAAACTTGCAGTATCTAAATTTTACAAAATTTTGTATAAAACTAAGGAGTATCTCCCTCATGCATAGCTCTGTCCTTAGCTGAATTTTGACTTATTCTATTTAGATCCTTTTGGTTATTTGTTCTCTAGCAGCTATAACATGTTTTTTGGTTAATGGACTTCCAAATGTTTTGGTTTGATCTGTACTTATGAGACATAAGTTGTCGAAATGCGCATATGCAAAAATAAATTAACAGTGACTTTGGTATTTTGTTATACATGGAACAAGTTGTAATTTTGTACAAATTGCAAGTACCCTCATTTCATCAAGAAATCTCACAAATTAAGTCTAAGTTTCAAATAAACTTTATCGTATATTTAACATGATCTGAACTTTGTAAAAGTAACTGGATTACTATGGTATAAAAATAAATACATTTAAACATGAAAACATGTGTTGCTAAAATGTTTTGTAAAATACACACATTGAAGTTAGTAAGCTTAATGTACTTTTATTACTTGGTGTTGGGTCTTGAAATATGAAATGTATTAGTCTAAGAATTGAATTTCTTAGGACAAATGTCTTTTTTTCCAATTCTTTCACCTTTAAAAATGTTAAGCAAGTGTGGAATTCAGCTCAACTACTACAATATTTCTGTACAAATTATAACTTGTACAAAATCACAACTTGTACACAACATATATAAAAAATATTGCAAAATCAGTTTATAGGCCAGCAGTCCACTAAAAGAGACATCGACGTAATGGTTTAAAAATACCGAAGTCACTTTGAATCTGGTGTTTGCATATGGCCATTTCGACAACTTATATCTCTTCATTGCAAATCAAATTAAAATATCAGGAAATCCATTTACAAAGATACGTTTAAGAGCTGATAGAGAAAGCCGATTCACTTTTAAATTAATCAGAAAATATATAGAGTAAAACAGAAAGATCATTTGCTAAGGTATTTATTAGATTTATTTTATGACGGTATCTTAACATTGAGTTGATACAGGCGCGGATCCAGGGAATTTGAAAAGGGGGGGGGTTCCAATTTAGAAATTAAAGAAAATTTTTGGGGTATTTCTTCGAAAAACATCAGGATATTCATTAAAAAATACATGGTTGTCCAAAAAGGGGGGGGGTTCCAACCCCCGGACCCCCCCCTTGGATTCGCCAGTGTGATAAATAGAGAAGTGAGCAGAATAACTTAGTTATTTCTGTTCATTGACTTTGAAGTCCCGCCACAAAATCTCTCAAAGGACTGTGAAGCCTTCCATGTATCCTGCGCTTAAAACTGTCTTCCTACATAAAACATCTACCTTTTTATCTTTAATCACTGAACGTGGCGACGGACAGTTGGTATTTGCTCTTGTAAGACAGCATCAGTCCGAGAAACAATCTTAAAGCGTATCTGTGACTTAACACCTTTTATCCACCTTTAATACACTCTGTATCTGTTATCCTAGGATGTGGTATAGGCCAGTTTGACTGTGGAAATACAACATGTATACCAAAAAGTTTCCTTTGTGATGGACTTGACGACTGTAATAATGGTGAAGATGAACTTCAAAGCAACTGTCAAGGTAACAAAAATATAAGGGTAATTTTCAACTACTTTTTGTTTCCTCTCAAAATCAAATCAAGGATAAAAGAAGATATTCATATTTAGTGATAGGTAAAGATGGGGCCTATTTTGTTAAACATCACACTGATTCACACAAAAAGTATACAGAGGAGGATGTCATTGCAATGCTGGAATTCTTGATTGATAACATGACGTAGAATTTGGAGGACAAGTTTTTCCAGCAGACAATAGGGATACCTATGGGGACTAACTGTGCGCCACTTTTAGCAGATTCGTTTCTTTATTCATATGAAGCCAGGTTCATACAAGGGCTAGTTAAGAAAAAAGACAATAAGCTAGGCAAATCGTTAAATTTCAGTTTTCGTTATATAGATGATGTTCTTTCATTGAACAATCCTCAATTTAAGGATAAGCTTCATATTATATACCCAAATGAACTCGAAATTAAAGAGACCACTGATACACCATCATCAGCATCATACCTGGACCTATACCTCTACATTGACAACTCTGGACGTTTGATAACAAAACTTTACGACAAGCGTGATGGTTTCGACTTTCCAATAGTGAATTTTCTGTTTTTCCGTTTTTGAGCAGTAATATCCCCACTTCTCCGAAATGTGGCGTGTATATTTCACAACTCAATCGCTATTTCCGTGCCTGTGGTTTGTACAGCAATTTTGTCAACAGAGCGAAATTACTGTCTCAAAAACTTATACATCAAGGTTATATTCAGTAACTGTTGCAATTGTCACTACAGAAGTTTTACGGTCGTCACCATGATTTGACAGACCATTACAATGTTTCCGTTTCACAAATGAGAACAGATATCTTTGGGTAGATCCAGAGTTTGTTACCGAACTGACTAACACCGACTGTGACAAAACCGCACTTTTCATTGGCAGTATGAAGGGTGCCACGCGTGGAGCAGATCATGCTTACCCTTCCGGAGCTCCTCAGTTTTTATAGGGTTCATACTGCTAGTGCATTAGTTTTGTGGCGTTCTTGTTCATTTTTTGTTTATTTGTTTTGTCTTTGTCATGCTGTCTCAATTCGTGCTGCTGTGAATTATCGTGATTTTTGATTTATGATTTTAGAATTTCCCCTTTCCTCGTTCTTGCTTCGGTATTCGTTTTCCGATGTATCAAATGGACAAATCAGCTGATGCGTGCATGAAAAGCGGGGGATTTGTTGAATGAGAGTTGTAAGATACTTGTTATCTCTGCTCAAGACGAACTACAGGAACAATTGTCAAAACCTGTTCTGAACATAATACGCAATGTTGTCCGGCAACTTGTATTCCTAAACACATCATACTTTCTACTTTTCTAGAATTTAAGGGTATACTATCATTATTATGAATTAAAGAACAGGACCTATGCTAAACATATATACAAATAAACTAGGTTCTCTACATGACTGCAGGTCTGCATTACCTTTTTCACTAACATATTAGAATATTAGGCCAACGAACTGACTCAGAAAATCCCTTCCGTTGCGCAATCTCAGCGACCTCGTACGATACGTTTTTACAGATCAAGAAGGTTCCAAATGATCCATAATGTAGTTCATTTTACCGAAAGTCGATGACAATAGTGTCAAGTCTCATATCTATTTTTCAAACTTTGCATACAAAAAATGTAATTTTACTTTGAAGATTTGGATTATGACGTCATATTTCAATACTTTGATGCAGAAAATGCAGGAATCTGTGTGAAAAAAGTAACGGCGGACCAAAGTGTAAATTCGTCTATTCCAAGGAATAGCCGATGTAGCTCCAAACAACTAAAAGTAATTCGCAGTGTAGAGATCTTCCTAGAAATCAATTCTCGTTGAATCCCGACAAAGTTGAAATTTTGGCGGGCATTTTGAAAATTTTGAATGCACAGCATACACCTACAGATGGAGGTCCAACTTTGTACAAAGTTTGAAATCATCTAATGCATGCATTTTAAATTAATTGCCAAGACAAGAATTACTGGAATAATAAATGAAATTAGAAGAAACGCAGAAAAACAACATGTCACTCCAACAAAGTCTTGGGATACATAAAAAGTTTACAAAGAAAAACACACAAGAACGCCATAAAACTTTAGCACTGGCAGTGTGAACCCTTATCAACTGTTTCTTACATTTTTATTGATTAACTATGATTCCTTGAAATATTTTTACAAAATGTCACGAAGTCAAAAGTCTCAACGTGGTGTAAAAAGAGAAGGACCAAAAATGCTTCAATGATATCGGAAAAGTTTGCTACTATAAGATCGACCCAAATGAAGACAAAGCATTCCATTTTATTAACTTATCGTTATTGAGCTATTATAGTGCGATCCCTAAACGCACTTGGTTGTTGTATCTGAAATACATTTTAACAAAATGAAATGGAATGAGATTAGCCAAGTGCGATAAACGTATTTATATCTGAAACAAAGGCAAACTAAATAAAGAAAATAACAGTAAAACTTACATTTGCCAACATAAAAATCGTATGCCACAATCGATAATGGAGCCGTACAAGACGAAGGCCTGTACCATCTGATGATAGATAAATCACACTTTTTGTTATAAATATTTAAACTCAGGTTAAAATGTAAAATTTAATACCTCAATTTCTTCATTGAAATTTTATTTGATTTACGCGTTCAGATAATACATGTACTTTCACATCACAGTTCTGGACATCTTTTCAATGTTCAATGTTATCAAACTGCTTTGTCCAATCATTACATTACAAAAATAACAGTGATCACCTCCAAAAGGCAAAAATAAAATTCAAAGGCCACAAACCATGGATTTTGGTTTAAAGATACCCAAACATCTCCTTCCTCTCTCTCTATTTTCTATCCGTATAGTTAATGCACACACGAATAAAGCCCAATACAGGTAGATCACTTACTTAAAGAACATTCTGAAAGCGTAATTTGACAAGATGGTTTAAGGAGTTCTTGTCGATAATTTGCCGACTAACTCAAAGAGCCTAGTTTGCTGTACTGTATAGGACAAAATAAACAAACAAACTTAAAACTTCGAGAAAGGTGTGGTTAAGTATCATTATGTATATCAATAAACATCGGTAGTATCAGGGAGAGGCTAACATGCGTATACAATTTTCAGATTATTGGATCAGAGATATTTCATTTATTTTTAAGCCCTAGAATGTGCTTCAACTGAGTTTAGATGTATCAATGGACTATGTATAGTACTTCACTGGCTGTGTGACGATATAGCTGATTGTCCGATGGGTGAAGACGAACTTCGGGAGAATTGTCCAGGTTTGTAATTGTTTATACTCCATTGGTTGTGTGACGATATAGCTGATTGTCCGATGGGCGAAGACGAACGTCGAGAGAATTGTCCAGGTTTGTAATCGTTTATACTCCACTGGCTGTGTGACGATAAAGCTTATTGTCCTACGGGAGAAGACGAACTCCGGGAGAATTGTCCAGGTTTGTAATTGTTTATACTCCACTGCCTGTGTGACGATTTAGCTGATTGTCCTACGGGAGAAGACGAACTTCGGGAGAATTGTCTAGGTTTGTAATTGTTTATACTCCACTGGCTGTGTGACGATATAGCTGATTGTCCGACGGGTGAAGACGAACTTTGGGAGAATTGTCCAGGTTTGTAATCGTTTATACTCCACTGGCTGCGTGACGACATAGCTGATTTTCCGACGGGAGAAAACGAACTTCGGGAAAATTGTCCAGGTTTGTAATTGTTTAAGAGCAATTCTCTATAACAATCAAAATCATTTGGCACTACATGTCACAGATTTAGTTGAATTTTACTTTTTTTCGGTTGACATTGATAATAAGCAATGCAGCAGTTTTTGGACGATCTCTGAAACAATAAAAAGAGGAAATTTTCAAACCTCTATTGATACAAAAAATAAGATTTTTTCAATTTAGTTGATTTGTGAGTTAAATTTAAAGCATTATCAGCCAGTTTCAAAAACATTTTAAAATACACGTATGTGATAAATCAAAGTAAAAACGAGGCTGCTTAAATACATAGAAATTGACAATTTTGTGTTGCAAAAATTGCACTAAATTCATGCATTTTTTGTCACTGTTGACTAATTTTTAAATCGTAAGTAGTATAAAAAGCTAATTCGCTTCATTTTTTGAATGACCTTGACATCATGGCCTTCGAACTTGGAATAATTCCAAGGTCATAGAAGTTAAAGAGGTCTTGTTTTGTAGATATGCTGAATAATTGTTTCAAAATTGATTCTATCTTTATCCTTTTCATAGTTATTGTACAAAATATTAAGTTCTGACAAATTGCCATGGAATTACAAAAACAGGAAAACAGCAAACACCCACAATGGCCAGCAACCACAATCACAAGCCACAATCCACAAGCAAACTGCACCAGAAAAACAATAATGAAAACAAGAGACAAACATAAATAACGATAGGAACTCGGATAGCCGGACTTGGTACCGGCACTAGCAAAAGCCAATTTTAAAGCTATAAATTTCATTCAACTACCATTTTTGTATACATGGAGGAAACTATTTATTTCTGCTGAACATTTATACTAGTTTAGTCTAAAAATATTCTAAAGTGAATATAATGCATAAATCTAGCCTTATTTTGCACCAAAACTTGTCAATGTCTTAACATTATGGTAGCCTCTTACAGACTTATAAATATGGTGAATTTAAAAAGATTAAGATTTCAAATGAAGTACTTAAAAATTTTCATTTTCCTTGATCGATAAATGATTGAAAATGGCCTATTTTGGGGTCTCAGTGATGGCCCAGAATAGCCGGATCGGTTACCAAGGCAACGTGTGTCAAGAATAATGGACAAGTGATGTTTTAATATATTGGTCAATATGAAATGGAGGAAAAATCCCGCACCTCGATATAATTTTATAATGCTTTACAGAGAAATGCTGTAAATAAATTAGTAGCATGATAGTTATATTACATAGAATTTCTAATTAAACAACCGCCGAAACAGGACAATGAAATGAAACATATCAAAACTATATCAATTCAACATTTTTAATATTTCTGTTTGTTCATGATCTCACTGAGGGGAATTTACAACCTGTTTTTAGATGTTAATTCAATTAAAAAAAATCTTACAAATCAATTATCTAATTCGATCATCTACTATGAAAAGTATAGGATCTAAATTTTTCTATAATGAGAAACCTCGGTCGGTTATCTCCCTGTACCAAGTTAGTTTTGTATTGTTCAAAGAGGACATAATTTTAATTAGCATACCAATAGACTTTTGATATTTAGATCAAAATAATCCCCACTTTATTTATATATAACTGACTTGGTACAGGGAGATAACCGACCGAGGTTTCTCATTGATATTGGCATTTTTACGTAATAGAAATGAGCCTTTTTCTCCAAGGGAAAACATCCTATATTTTGAAAAAAAATTAGTTATAACGAAAAAAAGACCTCTATTTAAGGACACAATTTACAGTTTCCAGATAAAACATTGTGTACGAGAAAAAGAAGCATATCGGCTGTAAAGGGGATAAAATATGACGTTTCACATCTGTCAATGATGACGTTGTCGTATGAGATTTTAAAGTCAATGAAATCTGGAAGTTCCGTTTTCGGTTTTTGTCATTTACTTGCAGATTTCATACGGGGTTATGAGATGAGATTTTAAAATCTATGAGATTTTAAAGCACGCACCCTACGACGGAAATATTCTAAAATATGATTTCTATATAGAATTTAACATGAGAATATGATTAAAGGATCAGCTGTTAAAAATATCAAAATATGAACATGAAAAACCAATAGAAATTATAAGCTGACGTGACAAGAAGTAATGACAAGGTTAGTGGGCATCGATTAAGCAGTGCTGTAACAAATTAAATATAGGGTCTGTAAGTCTCGTCATGTGACTCACGAGAATTCACGATAAACAGGCAATTCGAAAACGATTCCCGCCAAAACATGACGTCTGAGGATTATGACGTTCAAATTTTTGTTTGAAACGTCATAGATCTTTGCTTAAAATGTAACTTCCGGGTACAGTTTTTGATCCCGGAAGTTACAAATTTGGACGAGACTTACAGACCCTATTGAGACAACTCTGTGAAATGTATGCACTTTTAAGCACCCAGTAGGCAGAAACTTATCAACAGAGCAACATTCAAGGTAGTAGACCTTGGGTATGGGGAGATAACTGCTTTTTCTCCACAAATTACTTGTTTTGATTGGTACGAATAAAACAAAAGATTTAGTATTGTTATCGTAAAAAGAAATAGAATATTCATCATTAAACTGCAGTCGTTTTATACACTAATTCAAAGTGCAAACATCAAAATATCAATGTTTTGAATGGTATCTCAAAAATATTAAAATTAATGAGAGTCAGATTTTTGAGACGGGAGGTAATTCTTTCTGCTTGACGTTCAGTATTAAGGAATATCAAAACTTTTTACGCAGTTTTCCTAACATTACGAAAAAATGGGGACAGACGGCCGGTGAATTTTTATAAAATTTTGAAATAAGTCATATGTATTGAGGACCTTTTATTTCTCAGTTTTGGGTGAAAATTGACTGTTAAGATTTTCATCTAGTAGAAATTGAATGAAGCTGTGTTTTCAGCAATATTTTGACAACATATTTTCTTTTTTACTGCAAATCAATACTTTAAGCATGCTTATGATAATTATTCTCTCATATTTGGGTCTACAAAAGAGGTACACTACAAACTAGGCTATATGACAAACGCGATGACTTCACTTTTCCAATAGTCAACCTCCCCTTTCTTTGTAGCAACATTCCAAAAGCACCAGCATACGGAGTTTACATCTCCCAACTCATTCGCTACTGAAGGGCCTGTGGTCGATACAGTGACTACCTTGATAGAGCTCGGTTGCTTACAAATAGGCTACTTAAGCAAGGGTACGTTGCCCATAAATTGAGGTCATCACTACAGAAGTTTTACGTCGACATCACGATCTTGTGGACCGCTATGAGATATCTGTTTCCCAGATGACAACGTTAACAGATCTTTCTCATTGCCACTAAAGTTTGTTTTTCCTCTACTGGATTTGACTTTACTACCGGAGTTGACATGTTCAACACGGCGGGTGTCTTATAAGAAGCAGGAGATGCTTACTCTACCGGTGCACCTGATCTCACCCATGGTTTTTGTTGGGTCCGTGTTGTTCATTTTCTGTATATGTGCGTGTCTTCATTTTCTTTTCTGTGCCGTGTTCATGTTATGTCTTCGTTTCTTTGTTTTTCCGACGTTGCCATTGTCCTTGGATTGTTCTTTTCAGACTGACGGTTCGGTTCTCACTTACTTCAATGAAGAAGTTTGGCAATTTATAGTCTTTTTTTGCCAATATCTACAGTGCAGTAGTATACGCTTCACGGTGGTTTCTTACCAGAATTTAAGACTCCCAAGATAGGGGTGTTTCCGTTAACAAAAATTAAAAAATCTTACGGTGAAAGTTTTCAAATTTTTTTCTAGAATAATATTAGAACATAATTGTTACATACTGCAAATTTGAAGAAAATTGACTGTATGAAAAATTTTTGGGTTACCCAAGGTCTACTACCTTAAACATGTTTTTTTATTTATTTTTTTTTTGGGGGGGGGGAGTGTGAGCTTACCCTTTGTAAAAAAAAAATCCGTAACAATCCACAAATTGTTTGTAGTTTTGGTGTGTGGGTAACATTATGATTATTTCTATAATTGAAATAATTCAAATTAATATTAAATGAATTAGAATATTTCCTTGAAATCCTGTAACTTCTACATATGTATATTTGTTACTGTTTTTAGGAATAGATAAGGACATTATTACCGACAAACCAACAGACAACCAAAATAGTCAGAATAAATATGTAGGAAATGGGTCAAAATGACCATTTTATGACCCAATCTGACCACAGATAGCCATAAATGATCATGATTACTAATTGCAACTATTTCAACAGCCATGAAATCTGTAAGGATATTTTATGACCCAACCTGACCACAGATAGCCATATATGATACTAATTATTAATCGCAACTATTTCCCACATCCATGAAATCTGCAAGCTGCTTAGCATAAGGTAAGAATGACATTTTATGATCCAACATGACCATAGATAGCCATACATAATCTTTATTATTAATAGCGACTATTTTTACAGCACGCATTGTCAGAATGCTATTTTATGACCCAACCTGACCACATATAGCCATTAATGATTAAAATCATTAATCGCGACTGTTTTAACAGCTATGAAATCTGTAAGCATAAGGTCAGAATGACATTTTATGACCCAACCTGACCACAGATAGCCATAAATGATCTTCATTATAACTCGCAACTTTTTCCACAGCCATAAAATCTGCAAATATAGGGTCATAATGATATTTTATGACCCAACCTGACCACATAGAGCTATAAATTATCAAAATTATTAATAGTTACTATTTTCACAGCCATGAAATCTGCAAGCATTAAATCAATAAATGGGCAGAATTTTTCATCAAAAAATTACCATAGCCATGAAATTTGCAAACCTTAAGTAAACCAATCCATATAACCATTGAGGGTAATTATTTTTCGTTGCAAATTTCAACACAACCAAGAAGTTTGAGCCATATTTAACATATTTTCCACAGCAATTATTTGTAAGTTACAACAAAGTTATTTTGGCCATTTTTTCAGCCTGTTTTCGGCGACCAAATGGTCATATGAGGCTTAAGCCCCTTAATTGGAGGGAACTTTGAATAAATTTCTTTATGCAATACAGTCATTTTCTTCTTTTTAGTTTTCTCGCTTTTAAATTTAAATAATTAAATCCTTCAATCCATTTTCCCTCAAAATTAATAATCACGCTTCATGCTGAAACTGGGACCAATCAACTTTTTGTCCAGGGCTGAACCAAAAGAATGCTTCAAACACACCCATATTGATAAAGTATCTTATAGATTTTATACACAAAATTTCTATAGGCCTATAAATGACTTTAGTGCATTGTTTTCTTTAATGATGAAATCACGACTGACAACCGTGATATATGTCATTGGTTTCGCTAGAGTATAATCAGTTGCATACATAATTTAATCTGAAAGAAAATTAAGACTAACAGTGCTTCTTGTGATTCAGAAAATGTAATGTTTAGCAAAATAATGTGAGATGTGACATCGCGGTTTGAATAAACAGAGGTTTCCCGCGCATTTCTTAACTTGTAATTCTCATACCGGAAGTTAATATGGCAAAAATCGGAATAGGAACTTGCAGTTTTCATAGACTTTAAACGTCACTTAGAAAAATTGTCTTTCATTTATAAACGTCAAGGTATAGTTTGATAAATACAAAAGTTTTGGATTTGCAGCTCGACAGGCAATTTAACATACAATTTGACTTGAATTTTAGAAGGGAAAAATCTTTTTTATTAACTTTAAGTGGGTTTTCCTTTTTTCTTTTTTTAAAGGGAAAATTCGCAAAAAAATTAAATTAGTTATTATTTTCCATTTGTATAAATGAACCAGTATACATCTGTATTAATGTTTTATTCCAAAGTATAAGTGCATGAGATCAATATTTCGATGTGATTGACTTCGTTGTGCGATAAAAATTGTCAATATATGTCTAATGACCTTAGAGATACCAAATAACGGTGACCTACCGTAGCCATCATTCTTTATCAACGTGAAGCAGACGGTTGTCTAACTAAATGATTGTATGACAAAAGCGTATTATATACTTTTCCTGGTTTTGTTTTGATATTTTGATAACATCTAGGTACAAAACCAACATTTTATTTAAAAAAATGTTTGAAAATATCAAAAAGGTACAATGCGAAATTCTTACCATAGATATAATACATCTATGGTCTGACGAGCAGACTGCTCTACAAATAATTGAAATAATATTAGCCGGGATAATTAGACGAATGTAGGACAGAAAGTCACAGGACAAAAAGTCACAGACAAAAAGTCACGGACAAAAAGTCACAGGACAAAAAGTCACAGTTTGAATTAAAATCATTTAGGACAAAAAGTCACAAGACAAAAAGTCACAATTTATAAATTTTGTCTTTTGAACAATATATTAGGATAAAAAGTAACATTTTGAATAATGAATAAATAAAAGGGAATACATTTCCTTCAATTTTATTTTAAGTATGGCATGTATGGGGTCATGTTCTTGACTCTCCATTCTGTTTATTCAAGACATAAATCTTAGGAATGTTTGTTCTATCATTTTCATATTGGGAACTGACATGCAGTAAGTGTTACTATTAAAATAACATCTTTGAAAATAAATAATCATGAAAGCCAATTATTTTACATGTATGGCTTATCATGTTATTGTAGGGTTTAATTGATACACAAATAACTATAATTTGAATCCACATATGTTTAGATAAAAATTAATTATTGCTTAATTGGCATTTGACCAGAGGTAGGTACCCTGTCATTATTTGTGTTATTATCGGTTATAGTTTAGAAAAAGAAACTTCTGAGGAAATTCAATCAGTCATGTTGAAATAAATGGAAGGTTTTGGATTGAATTTTTAGCTCGCCGGGCCTTTTAGGCAAAATATTTTGCCATTAAAATATTAATTTATAACAAGAAAATTCATATATGTTTAAAAAAAAGTTTTTCAATTATGTAAAATGATATTTCTAAATCTTAGCAATAAAATTCCGTACATCAAAAATAATATAAATATCATATTCAATTTCATGAGTCAGTTGATATAATTGTGTGACTATTTTGTTCTACACCTACATACACATGAAGCAAACATTTAAGTTGTGACTTTTTGTCCTGTGACTTTTTGTCCTAGCAGATTTGTGACTTTCTGTCCTGTGACTTTTTGTCCTGTGACTTCTGTCCGTTTACCAATTAGACACACCGACAGGTAATTTTTTGACAGATTGTTGTCCAACAAAACAAACAAACCTGTTTATTGCCCCCAATCAACAAACATGTACTTACCTGTGGTCATGACAGGAAGTATTAGCGTGGTTTATACTTTGGCCCCCCTCTCTCTCATCCAAACACTAATACACAAAACTTGCATACAGTCGGATAAATTCCGATTCATAAGCGAAAGTAATATATGATGTTTATCCATCACACAATGTTACCTAACCTCGGAGGCATGCAGTTAATAAAGAAGAAAAACATCTCTAGTTTCGAATCCAAAAAGGAAATAGATGTACCCAGGAAAGGCACAAACTCAATGGTCTGATGCCAGCCCAAATACTTTACAACTATAGCGAGCAGTGCTTAGTACACCATCATTAGTACATGGCATGTATTTCACAGAAAAACATTACTTTTTTATGATTTATATCATTAACACGTTTTCTATCTTGTATACCTTACATTTTTAAAGCATTTTGTGTATTTCTCATATTCTTTTCTTTCTGCGACTTCACAAACGCGATATTTCTAGTGGACCCACTGATTCGCGCATATTCGTTAATGAATATGAATATCTTTATTGTCGTGAACTAAGCTTAGTTACAGAGAAAATAAATATATATATAAATAGATAAATAATACAATTTGCATGTGTGGAAGTACAAAACACGAAATTACAGTATTTGTTGACCAGGAGGGGTAGAATACGGGTTTGTGCATAAAAGATAAACTATTCTCATATTTTACATACAGGTAATTAGTGTTATATATTCATATTTTCATATTTGTGGTTGCCGAAGGTAGCGGTAAAAATATTAATGTTTGTTTTACGGAGATTCAGTGACAGTCCGGAATGATTCTGTACTTTAGGAGGAAATATAGGTTTCCCTTCCCTTCACCCGCTAGTTCCTCGGAGGTGCAAAGTCGCAAAGTTTGAGCTGGTGAAATAAAGTTGTGTTATAAACTTTACATTGTTTATATTAACAATCAAACACGCAATATGGTGGAGAACCTAAATGATGAACTTTAATACAACGATGTGAGTTAATTCTTTGAAGTGAATTGTTGACTTTATTCAAGATAAACTTAACGGAACTATTACACATGAGATTTGCAGAATTACAGCGACATATTACCAGGCTCAATCCAACAACATACCAGGACATTAACAAAACACCCATTATTTTATCTGATTCGAAAGGGCGCTATCTACATGACCAAGTTCATCACGGCTTTGAACATGATATAAAATTTTGGTACAGAGGTTCCGCACGAACACAGCAGCAATTTGAACACTTGAAAAACAACTTAGATTCTGCAGTTAATAGATATTCAAACATTGTATTATATATATGGTTGGGAAACTGTGATTTTACGGAGAAAGTAAATGGTTTACTCCGTCTCCGTTCAAGGTCAAATACGTCAGTCAAAGCAATAATAGACTGTTACAAAGACATTTATATTTGGAATACAATATTTGAAGGACACAAGAGTTTCGGGTCTCTACTACACAAGTCACAGAGTATACACAGAAACCACCATATACATATAGAACATTCTATTTATTATGAAATATTTCATACTTACTCACAACGTTTACTGGGTACTACATTGAATTAGTGCATAAACTGTCGTAAGACCATAAATACGGAATACCAATGACAATGAGTGATCATTTTTAAGATTGTGTGAAAGCTCTTTTTATGATGATATTGTTTTTTTTTCGACACCTTTGTCAACCACTCTGAAATTCTATAAATTTCTTCTTTTTGGCGGGGGGAAGTTATATATTCATATTTTCATATTTGTGGTTGCCGAAGGTAGCGGTAAAAATATTAATGTTAGTTTTACGGAGATTCAGTGACAGTCCGGAATGATTCTGTACTTTAGGAGGAAATATAGGTTTCCCTTCCCTTCACCCGCTAGTTCCTCGGAGGTGCAAAGTCGCAAAGTTTGAGCTGGTGAAATAAAGTTGTGTTATAAACTTTACATTGTTTATATTAACAATCAAACACGCAATATTAGCACGAAATATTTTTGTCGGTTTTGTGTAGATGTAAATTTTCTGAGATCAATAATAAAATTTTACAATATTACAGATTTAGTAATGAGAAATCATTCAAGATAAAAAGCATTTTTTTAAATGAAATGGAGTTTAAGTGCCTGAAACCAATAGTAAATAAAAGTCTAAGCAAATTATTTTTATACGACTCTTGGGCTCCCAAATCGTATAAATGTATGTATATTCAAGATTATGCGACATGGTGAACGATGTCTATATATATGCTTGTATTTTTCTTCCATTTGAATTAGTAACGCAATAAATTTTTAATTTGATTTCTATTCATAAAGAAAACACTATTTCCCTTCTTTTTACTATAACATTCATTAGATTTCCCATTTTATAACACATTGGACGAACTTTATACAATTCTACTTGTTTTTTAATAAGAATATCTTGACTCATCATTGTCAATTATTAACCCTCTTCTTTTCAATATTTTACTTATCTCTTATGAAGTCTTATATCTGAATGACACATTTTTGATATTTTGAAAAAAAAAAAACAACAAAAGACCGATTTTTATAAATTATGTTTTCAAATCCCATCCCATATTGTCTACAACCAAACGTGCACCCACGTGCAATTATAGCCTCAGTATATTGTTTCCATTGATGTAATTTCCGTCAATCATCGTACAGGTAATCATGTAAAGATTTGCAAATTGGCTTAGGAATTATTACGAAACACCTGAGGGGACACAGGTGTTAAAATCTGTGTCACCTGTGTACGAGAGGTCATGGACATCAAAGATTGCTTGCCGCTTGTCAATGTCAAAAATTGATTATTGAACGATTGATATTACAGAATAACGTTAAAAAAAGAGAAAATAAAAAACTTTTATGTAATATGAATAGGTAAGTTTAACAAAATGATATAATGCATCCTTTAATATACCAAATTAGGATTTGCGATTTCAATTAAATCATTTCAATCTATAAATTCATAAAGGCAAAAGTATTCCATTATTTAAATTCCTTTGGGGTTTATTTACAGCCTTTTTATTTTTTGATTATTGGCCACATCAGAAATCATCTGTGCGATTTAAATTACGTAAACTGATCTGTATCGATGCATACTTTTAAAGATATTTCCCATGATTCAGTAGTAGGTTTTGACGTCACAACCTACAATTACAGTCAAAATATATTATAGAAATTCTTTAATAACTTCTTTATTTTTTCGAATTTTCAAATAAAACTTGAAATATATGCATTTTTCATTACAAGGAACAAAATAAGCCAACATGTAAAAAATCGCGAATTTTCCCTTTAATTCTTTTATTTTTTTTTAATTAATCTATTTTTTGTGGTTTGTGAGTGCTATACATTTTCCTGGCCTGTTTTAATTTTTATATTATTTTATTAATTAATGAAAGGAAGATAACAGGAAACACTTACAATAGCCGAACATTACAATGACATGCCACAATCAACCAAGGAACTGCACAAGAAAAACAATAAAATGACAAAAGACAAACATAGATAACGATAGGAACTCAGGATAGCCGGACTTGGTACCGGCACTGGCAACAGCCAGCGGTAGGGTTAAACCGGTTTATGGGTACCAATACAGGTAGACCCAATACAGGTAGACCACTAACTCTAAGACCACAATCTTGAAAAGAAAAGAATAGACAAAAACGTAATTTAGAAAGATGGGTCGAGGAGTGCTTAAACCTTTTTACGTTTTCTTTTGCAACAACTTTCGATCAATAGTGAGAATATATGCACTATTCTTTTTTTTTAATTTTATGCATTACGCGGTCTAACGTTACGTCACTCCATGCATTCAAATGGGTTATGACTGTTACACTAAGGAAATAACGTCGACCAGAAGGAATAAAAAAGCCTCATGCAACAAACTTCAATTTAATATTTAATAAGTGTATAGGGTAGGTTGAAATTGTGAAATCATTGAAATATTTGGTGATATTCAAAAGGAAGCTGTGACATTTTTTAATATCTTCGATGGAACTGTCAAGGTAACATGGCGTCAAATGTTACTTTTGTTTTGAAAACACCATAAGAGAGTTTTCTCCATTCCCTGTCAGTTTATTTCCCTCCACCCTATTAACCATTAACTGCTCAATTTCCGTGCCGAATTTCCATATCGAATGATCAACAGCTGATAATGTTTAGTATCACTTGTTGCTGGTCGTCTAGCAATTGATACAAGCTTTATGTTGTGGTAAAGATCAAAGTAAACTCTCAAAATTACCGAAAAACTCAAGTATCGTTATTCTCCGTTTCCTTGTACTTTCTGCTTACAAGCCGTCTTGGACTTACTATAATGTATGGGTAATTTCATTAATTAAAGCCTCATTGTGACTTCACTGTGAAGAATAATAAAAGCCTTGTTTGCTTGCTTGGTTTACCATGTTTATGTAGAAAATAGGACCCATGTTCATTTACTCCGTATGCTTTCATTGGTTATGAACGTCTATAAGAACTAATAAGTGTAGGGAGAATGTAGGGAGGATGGCAAATGTTCTGTCTTCAAGTATCAAAATAACGAAGTTACGGTAAATTTAGCCCCTGCATCTGGCAATTTCGACAAATTATGTCTCTTCAAGATGTTTTATTTACATCATTTTTTGTTCATTTTATTTAATTCACTTTTTGTTTTGGAAAGCTTAAGTTTAGATTAAACATAATACAATACAGATATCTGTAAAAATGTAAAAAAAATGGATATCAGGAAACACCTACAATGGCTGAAAATTATAATTACATGCAACAAATCTGCCAGTAAAGTACAACGGAAAAATGCGTATAAGACAAAAGACAAACATAGACAACGCTAGTTAACTCGGGACCGCCGGACTTGGTATCGGCACTAGCAAAAAAACCAGCGGTAGGGTTAAATCGGTTTATGGGTTTCCAGTCCTCTCCTTTATCTGTCCCGTTTCCCTTAATATAAAAACACACGAATAAAGTCCAATACAGGTAGACTACTAACTCCATGACCACAATTATGAAAAGAGAGAAAAGACAATACGTAATTTTTAAATATGGGTCAAGGGGTGTCCGCGACCAAACTGCCGGATAGCTCAAAGGGCCTAGTCTGCTGGTAGAACATTGTTGCACTACGGAAGAAAAAGCACTACGAAAGAAAAATCAAACTCAAAACTTCCAGACGAGTTTGGCCAAGAATCATCATTTATTTCAGTAGAAATCTGCAGTATCAGTGAGAGGCCAGTACGTGTGCAAAATTTTCAGTTCACTAGGTCTCAAAGATAATTTAACGAATGCAAAGAAAATGTCTTGTCGATATCCCCTATTACGTAAAGAATGTAAGTCCCAGCTCTTCTGGAACTTTAATCAATTTCTGGCATTTTAACAACATTTCCGTAAAAACGAGGATAAGAAATGCCCTTAGTGATAAGCTGTTTACGAGTAGCACCATATTTAGAAATCGAATGTTCATATCTATTATAAAACTTCTTAAATGTATTCAACAATTAATGAAATCTGTAACCCTGTTGTAAAAGTTTTGCTGTGATAGTAAGGTTACGTTCAATAAAATCATCAAGTGTAGAACAAACTCGTGCGAATCGTACCAGTTGAGAAATATACACCCCGCATGATGGAGCAAGAGGAATGTCGCCGTCAAGAAAAGGGAAATTAGTAATAGTGAAATCAAAATCGTCCCGTTGATCATTTATTTTAGTTTTTATTTTACAAAAGTCAATAATGATAGTTAGATCGAGAAATGGGCAGTATTTGGAATCATTGTTAGTTTAATTTAATTTCAGTTGTTGCGGGTATATAATGTTTACATAACTAAAAACTGGGGATAATCAATAGTAAGGAAATGGTCAATATACCTGCTCTTATCATCGAAAATAGAAATCAGTTTCTCACTCTTTTCTATGATTCCGTTTTGAAGTTTTGTCATGAGGACTCATGGAATACGATTTAGAAACTAATATAATGATATCTATACTAAAACTTTGATATTTTTTCCTTAGGTACAAACAGTGTAAGCGTGTTGACTGAGGGTGAGACCACTAGTGATAACATAACAGGCTATACTACCGCTTTCACAGCCACAAATGTTCCAAACATTGATCTAGATGAACTTACGACGCCCCCAAGCCACACACACATGGACCAAACGATCGGGTCCCTACAAGGTAAGCACTGGTATATTGTAAAAATTAATACTAAAAAGACTATAACGAAAAAAGTAGCTTTGTCGCTTAGATAAACATTAATACAAATAAAATATATTTTTTAACAATAACCAAATGGGAAATAAACATACTAAAAATAAATGAAGCACACTTGACCACCTTTAGTGTTCTCTATTCATTAACCGATGTTTTTCTTTGCTCATTTACACCGTTTTTCTTCTTTCTTTTGTTACATTTTTGCTATTTCATTTTCTGTAATTAATTTTGTTTTTTTTACGAAAGGCTTAGTTGTGTTTTAATCATGTTTTTTTCAAGATGAAACATAAAAATATAATACAATAGAAGATCATTACAGCGAAAAAGGATTCCGAAACGAACATATTGATGCTTATAAACATATATCTCCATTGAACCGTTATTTGATATTTTATTACTTTAGATACAACCAGTAATGACATATTGACTGATGCAGAAACAACTGCCTATACACCTGTTATTACAACAAATAATATTCGAAATATTGAACAAGATAAAATAACGACGCCCCAGAGCAACAGGGACCATACCACCGACTCTCTGCAAGGTATATACATTGGAAAGATTGCATTTAAAGAAGACTATAAATGGTTTGTATTTAAATTCGTTTTAAAACAGCAGTGACAAGGATACAAATCTTTTATATTTAATACTTAGTACTTAAACAGTTTGACTGATTTTGGCTTTCCATTCACCAGCCCAGTAGTCAGTACTTCGGTGCTGACCCGAAAGCCGAATCTATTTGAAACCTTACAATATCGAAATTTTTGTAAATTTTGTTAAAAACTAAGGAGTATCTCCCTCATGCAAAGCTCTGTCCTTAGCTGATTTTGGCTTTACATTTAGATCATACTGGTTATTTGTTCTCTATCAGTTTTTAAACACCTTTGAGTTAATGGTCTTCCAAACGTTTAGATTTTATCTGCACTGAAGAGACATAAGTTGTCGAAATGCGCATATGCAGAACTTAAATTCACAGCCAGCAACTTCGGTATTTAGTCGTTGGTTGTTTGTTCTCTCCCCAACTTGTGTGTCGTCCTGTTTTTGGTCTTCCCTAGGTAAGTTGTCAATATGGCCATCCACAGAAACTACATGTACAATAAATTCGATCTATCAGCAATAACAGTACATCATTTGAATGTCCAGGGGCGGCAATCGTAGATTCGACGGTAAAACATGCAGTTTACAGGTGATGCATAGCGGAGCTTGTAAACGGATATTTTAAACCGTAAAATCAAGATTGACACCCCTAATCATTCAATTGTTGTACTGTTATTGTGGTTTTAATGTCATTTAATAATGTCTTGTTATCCATTTTTAACCTTGTCTTATTCATTTTAAAGTAGTTGTAATCGGACTATGAATCAGAGTAAAAATGATTCATACTTTGTCCGAGGCATGAACATAATTTAATTAATGTTCTGTTACATAATAAATTTCTAAATGAATACCGAAGCAAGAGCCAAAATTATACATTAAGAATGCATGGCAATATAAGGATGAGAGTTTCATTAGAGTTAGTTGTTTAACAATAATTAAATATGAAAAACTCATAAAAATTAAAAAGGACACTTTAACGAGATCAAGATGCCCTTTTGTAAGACTTTCTATAGCATAATGCATTATAGATGACTACTCACTTGCTACCATTTTACATCTTCTCTTTTATAATTTTAACCTGATATGATTTTGTTTGTTTTAATAAATAAGTGACTTTTCTTGGTCATTATATTTCAGCTGAATATTCTTATTTTCACTTAAAAAAGGGATCGAGGTTGCCGAGGTTGGTTAGAGTAGTTAGCGCCCCTATTAGTGATGAAAATTAGGAGAAAAATGGAGCTTTTCATTAAGTGAAGCAGAAAAAGTCTGCTTCAAATTTACCGTAAACTCGGTATTTTGGTATGAATTGACACTGGGCCGATGTCTATGCTGGTGTTATGTAAGTCCCCCAGTGCATTCATCAACCAAGTAACCAGTACTTCGGTGCTGGTCGGAAAACCGATTTAATTTGAAAGCTTGCAGTATATAAAATTTAGAAAATTATGTTAAAAACTAAGGAGTATTTCCTTCGTGCAAAGTTCTGTCCTAAGCTGATTTTGACTTTCTTTTTTTAGATTCTATTGGTAATTTGTTCTCTTTGACTCTTAGCACATTCTCGGTTTATGGATTTTCAAATGTTGTAGTTTGATCTGTACTGAAGAGAGACATAAGTTGTCGAAATACGCATATGCAGAAACCAAATTTACAGTAACGTCAGTATTTTGTTATTGTTTACCATAACTGCAAATCTCAAAGAGATGTTTCTGACTAGGAAAAATCATCTTTCCTTAACAAAATACCGAAGTTACTGTTAATTTTGTTTCTGCATATGCACATTTCGACAACTTATGTCACTTCAGTACAGATCAAATCAAAACATGTTGAAATCCATATACCGAAATATGTGTAAAACCTGATAGAGAACAAACTACAAAAAGGATAGCCAAAATAAGCTAAGGACAGAGCTTTGCCAGAGGGAGATACTTGAATTATGAATTTCATAATAGTATAGAAATAATGTAAATGTCCGAAGTTTTGGCATAATGTTTACAATGAGCTCGTAAATCGCGGTTTAAGTGGACTACGGTAGGTGGCAATACTCATTTATGTGTGACCTGATTTCCTTCAATATTTATACACTGATTTATTTTTTCGGAGTCGATTTTAACATATGCAAAATTTTATTTCCGACCTTCTTTGAAGTTAATGATTCTTAAAAACACACACGCTCTATTATAAGTAATGAAATTGAATTTACCTAAATACGTCATAACTGAAATTTACAATGAGAGGCCTAAACAGGTCACCTTAATAATTTTTGTCAAGATGTTGTTTACACGTATTAAATGGAACAGTAAATATTCGATTACCAAATAAGTATATGGATACCGGAAGCCTATATTGAGGAACATTGATCCAGATATGTGCCTCAGAAGTGGTTTAAACATAACATAACCGGCAAATTTACAACAATGATGCACAACCCTTTTTTACGACGGTCTATCGTTTGCCTCTACTCTGTTTCGGGTAATATTTTTTCTTCGTATGGTAATCTAGCATAACGACATCCACTAAAGGCAGTATGGTTATATAAACTTTAGCATAATTACAATTTATGAAAACTAATAATACCATGGAATGGGGTTGATAACAAAATTTACCAAACATAGTTGTCAAGAGCAGAGGTACATATGACAAGATGACAAATTAGATAGTAAGTCGAAAAATGAACTAGATTTAACTAACAAAACAACGGCAGTAGAATACCGAAGGAACAAGGGAAGCGATGACTACAAAAATCGAAGTCCAAAGACATGGCAGAAACCGTTACAGATAAAAACAAAGACACAGCTACAATGCACGGAAATAAAAAGATAACATTAAGAACTAAGGCACTCATAGTGTGAACTCCCATGAAAACCGGGAGTGACATCAGGTGCTCCGGAAGGGTAAGCATGTCCTGCTCCACTAGCGACACCCGTCACACGATCAGTGAGGTATATATTGTTTTGAAAGTTCTGATTTGAGGCTGATTGGAATTGCCATTTTCTAACCCTTAGACAAAACCAATAAAATCCATGGTACGTGTTACTACTCTAACCCTCCAACAGTACCAAGGTAAAAATTTGAAAAGCTGTTGTAAGTCTCTTGTGTATTCAAACATTAACCAGGACAAACCAGTATCACGAACATCACCAACGAAGACAAAACTAAAATTTTACAGTATGATATACAAGACAACACAAAAAACTAAAACCACCGACAGTGTGAACTCCCATAAAAACCGAGAGTGACATCAGG
>MJUU01007569.1:82209-97057 GCA_002080025.1 Modiolus philippinarum
ACTTTGAGAAATGTCCGGTTATCAGGTTCGTTGGCTGATTCGCGGACAGGTTTGAAAAGTCTATGGTTTGATATATCTAAAACGATTGCTGTTAATTTATATTCCAGGGAATGCCAATCGGTCACTGATGATGCTAAACATGTTTTGTAGAAAAAATGAAGCTTTGAAAGAGGCAAAGAATACAATTTGGTACGAATGTGATGAATACCTAGTGGAATGGTCATAAATGGAAGGAGACCATTTATTGAAATGTCGTGCAGACGCGGGGCAGTGTAATGCCTGTGTCCATGGCTACGCGGTCTGCGTTGGCTTCCATTCAATATATTCATCACATTCACCGAATTACATCCTGGACTTGACAGATTTCCTACACTTTTTATGTTATCATTACAACCATAGGGTATTGCTGTACCTAATTCTTTGATCCAGTATTCCTCTCTTTGTAGACGGTAAGGTGTACTTAGCGTAGGGTTATTGGTCTTATGGTATATTTTTTCAATAATCCTGACCTTCATGTTGACAATTGAATGGTCAGGTTGGTTGAAATGTGCGTAAACATGTCGGGTCTTATTGTCCTTGGCTTCGTATCTATGTCCGCACATACGTTTGTTCAACCTGTCTTTTGTTTCCCCTACATAAATCAATCCACAAAGAGAGCACTCTAAATTAGTCCAAAATATTGTACTACCACACAGCTATTGTCTCATCTTGCCTCATACATTTAAGCAGCGTTTTTAAATCATCATGTTTTGATTTAATCGCTTGACTCAAGCTAGCGAACAATTGCAGCGAACAATTAGCTAGCGAACAATTGCAGCGAACAATTAGCTAGCGAACAATTATAGGGTTTGACTAAAAACCGCAAAAGTATAATGACCTGCGACGGACCAGGGAACATTTACAGCGCTAGCGCACAATTACGAAAAATAATATTGAAAAAAAAAGTTTTAATATTTAATTACTCTTTCTTTCGATTAATACATCAATTTAGATGAAAGTATGAATACTTGAAATTCTTGACTAAAGAAACTTGCGACAGACATGCGTATGATATAGGTCTGAATTCCATTCTACCACCTTGCGGCAGTCATTCAAAGATGGTCACCGGGGTGCTCAGGAACGTATCTAGGGCCGACTTTGGACATCTGGTGTGGACGTTATAAGAGGTAACCAAGTCATGAGCACCCCGGTGACCATCTTTGAATGACTGCATCAAGCTAAGTTTTCTGAGGCAATACTTTTGAAATTCCTCAAAAGAATGATTGTTCTGCCCTATATCTGTTGCTGTGTTGAGTTCCTGACTGGGTTACCTCTTATAACGTCCACACCTGATGTCCAAAGTCTACCCTAGATACGTTCCTGAGCACCCCGCTGACCATCTTTGAATGACTGCCACAAATTTTCTGAGGCAATACTTTTGAATTCCCTCGGTAGAATGATAGTTCGGGCCTATATCTGTCGCTGTGTTGAGTTCCTGACTTGGTTACCTCTTATAACGTCCACACCAGATGTCCAAAGTCGGTCCTTAATACGTTCCTGAGCACCCCAGTGACCATCTTTGAATGACTGCCACAAGTTTTCTGAGGCAAAAATTTTGAAATCCCTCGGTAGAATGATAGTTCGGGCCTATATCTGTCGCTGTCTTTAGTTCCCGACTGGGTTACCTCTTATTACGTCCACACCAGATGTCCAAAGTCGGTCCTAAATACGTTTCTGAGCACCCCAGTGACCATCTTTGAATGACTGCCACAAGTTTTCTGAGGCAATAATTTTGAAATCCCTCGGTAGAATGATAGTTCGGGCCTATATCTCTTGCTGTGTATAGTTCCTGACTGGGTTACCTCTTATAACGTCCACAACAGATGTCCAAAGTCGGCCCTAGATACGTTCCTGAGCACCCTGAAGACCATCTTTGAATGACTGCCACAAGTTTTCTGAGGCAATACTTTTAAAATCCCTCGGTAGAATGATAGTTCGGGCCTTTATCTGTCGCTGAATCGAGTTCCTTACTGGGTTACATCTTATAACGTCCATACCAGAAGTCCAAAGTCGGCCCTAGATACGTTCCTGAGCACCCCAGGTGACCATCTATGAATGACTGCCACAAGTTGTCTAAGGCAATACTTTTGAAATCCCTCGGTAGAATGATAGTTAGGGCCTATATCTGTCGCTGTGTTGAGTTCCTGACTGGGTTACCTCTTAAAACGTTCACATCAGATGTCAAAAGTCGGTCCTAGATACGTTCCTAAGCACCCCGGTGACCATCTTTGAATGACTGCCACAAGTTCATCTTTGAATAACTTCCCCAAGTTTTCTGAGGCAATACTTTTGAAATCCCTCAGTAGAATGATACTTCGAGCCTATATCTGTTGCTGTGTTGAGTTCCTGACTGGGATACCTCTTAAAACGTCCACACCAGATGTCCATAGTCGGTTCTAGATACGTTCCGGAGCACCCCAGTGACCATCTTTGAATGACTGTCACAAGTTTTCTGAGGCAATAATTTTAAAATCCCTCAATAGAATGATAGTTCGGGCCTGTATCTGTCGCTGTGTTGAGTGCCTGACTGGGTTACCTCCTATAACGTCCACACCAGATGTCCAAAGTCGGTCCTAAATACGTTCCTGAGCACCCCAGTGACCATCTTTGAATGACTGCCACAAGTTTTCTGAGGCAATACTTTTGAAATCCCTCGGTAGAATGATAGTTCGGGCCTATATCTGTCGCTGTGTTGAGTTCCTGACTGGGTTACCTCTTATAACGTCCACACCAGATGTCCAAAGTCGGCCCTAGATACGTTCCTGAGCACGCTGAAGACCATCTTTGAATGACTGCCACAAGTTTTCTGAGGCAATACTTTTGAAATCCCTCGGTAGAATGATAGTTCGGGCCTATATCTGTCGCCGTGTTGAGTTCCCGACTGGGTTACCTCTTATAACGTCCACATCAGATGTCCAAAGTCGGCCCTAGATACGTTCCTGAGCACCACGGTGACCATATTTGAATGACTGCCACAAGTTTTCTGAGTCAATGCTTTTGAAATCCCTCGGTAGAATGATAGTTCGGGTCTATATCTGTCGCCGTGTTGAGTTCCCGACTGGGTTACCTCTTATAACATCCACACCAGATGTTCAAAGTCGGCCCTAGATACATTCCTGAGCACCCCCGCAGACCATCTTTGAATGACTGCTGCAAGGTGGTATAATGAAATTCAGGCCTATATCTTACGCATGTCTGTTGTAAGTTTCTTTAGGCAAGAATTACAAGTATTTATACTTTCATCCAAATTAAGGTATTAATCATAAGAAGGAGTAATTAAATATTAAAACTTTTTTTTCAATATTATTTTTCGTAATTGTTCGCTGGTCCTTGGCAGCTCATTATACTTTTGCGTTTTTTAGTCAAACCCTATTATTGTTCGCTAGCTAATTGTTCGCTGCAATTGTTATCATCATCCGCTTTGATGACAAAGGATGCTAAAACAGAGTTGTGATTTTCTATAATCTCCTCCCTTGATAGTGTAGTGGGAGTATAAGTAGGGTTTCCTGATGAACTGTCAATTCCCATCTCCTTAACCAGACAGTCAAGATAGTGTTTCTTACACACGAACAGTATGTTGTTAGAAGCTTTGTCTGCAGGGACAATGACGTAATTTTCATNGTTCGCTAGCTAATTGTTCGCTGCAATTGTTCGCTAGCTTGAGTCAAGCGATTTAATCTGCACTGAAGAGATATAAATTGTCGAAATGCGCATATGGAGAAGCTAATTGGCAGTAACTTCGGTATTTTGTTGTTAAGAAAGATTTGATGATAGCAGTTTTTAAAATGTGATAGAAATTACAATAGTTTTAATACAACTGTATATTTTTGTATTATTTGTAGGTGTGGTAGAATCTTTACAGTCGTCTTTGACAAACAGTATTGTAGCACCTGTAATAGGAGTACTTGGAATTGTATTATTTGCAATAAGTGTTGTCATGTGCACAAAGTACTATCATGCCCGCAGAGTTAGGTACGTATATTTTTGTGTCGCCTGCGTTCACGCAGTGGCGACATATAGGGTTCACTATCCATCGTCTTGCGTCGGCGACGCCGTCGTCGGTGTCGTCGTTGGCGTCACAAAATGTTCTGTCACATTTTTCTCAGGAACCATGGATCCGAGCCTTCTGCAATTTGGCATGGAGTATCAGTATGGGGACCTATACCGTGTAAGAAAGTATGGGATCTCTTGCATGCTCACTTCCTGTTTGACGGAACTAAGAAAATTTTTTGCGTCATGAAAATATCTGTCAAGTTTTTCTCAGGAACCGAAGATCCCAATTACAGTCTTCTGTAATTCAGTATGGAGTATCAGTATGAGGACTTATATCGTGTAATAAAGTTTGGGATCTCTTGCATGCCCACTTCCTGTTTGACGGAACTTAGAATATTTTGGGGATCGGCGTCAAAAAACATTTCTGTCACATTTTACTCAGGGACCAAATATCCCAGCCTTCTGTAATTTAGCATGGAGTATCAGTATTGGGACCTATACCGTGTAAAAGAGTTTTGAATCTCTGGCATGCCCACTTCCTGTTTGACTGAACTTAGAATTTTTTTGGAGTCTTGAAAATTTCTGTCACATTTTTCTCAGAAACCACATATCCATGCCTTCTGAAATTTGGCATGGAGTATAGGTATAGGAACCTATAATGTGTAAGACGGTCTGGGATCTCTTTCCTGTCCACTTCCTGTTTGACGGAACTTATAATATGTTTAGTGTTATTACGCAGGCGACACATGTCTTCCGTGGAAGACTTACTACTAAGTTCCTCCATCAAATTTCAATTTGTCGAAGTGGCGATTTGCAGACCAAAATAACTACAGTTGGTATTTTGTGTTATTACATTATGTCGCTATTTTGTATATGTTTTTGCAATTCTACAATCAACGTCTCGTTAGTTTTGCCCGGGGACAACATTTGGGAAATAAAAAGACATGCTCATTAAAATTATTGCAGTTGGAGTTAACATATGTGTTATGGTCTCATGTTCATTTACTCCATATACTTTCGTAAAATATGCAAAAGTTTGAAGGCATATATAAATACAAAAAGAACAGCAATGTAGATGAAGAATCAGCTAAGACACCGGTGTCATATTCCTGAGTTTTTTGTTACATCTTGGTATGCCATGTTGAGCGTTTGTCATCACTTTGCGTCTTTTGGTCATCCAATCGTCTGAAGTAAAAGTTTTCCTTCAAAGAACTACCGAAATCACTTAATGGCTTAAAATCAAACTTAGCGTGAATTAAACTTATGAAGTTGTGATTAATGTTGCTGCTGTCGTACCGATCCTTCTGCCAACATGGCCAAAACACGGGGAATCTTCTTTTACCTGGAAACTATTGAATTCAAAGTTTTTCTTTCAGAAAATAACAAAATACCGAAGTGACTGTTAATTAAGTTTCTGCATGAGCATTTTGACTACTGATGTCTGCTCAGTGCAGATCATATCAAAACCTTTGGAAATCAATACATCGAAATATATGTAGAAGCTGATAGAAAAAAATACCAATAGGATATAAACAGTACAGCGAAAACCAGCAAAGGACAGAGCCAGTTTTGAAAAAAAATGTTAAATTTAGATATTGACAGTTTCCAAAAGAAATTTGTTTTCGGGCCAGAATCGAAGTACTGGCTACTGGGTTGGTGAATACCCTCAGGGATGAACAGCCCATCAGCAAAGACATCGGTTGTAGTTAATAACAAAATATCGAAGTAGATTTAGTTTCAACGTATGCGCATTTCGACAACTTATGTCCCTTCCGTGCAGATCAAACAAAACATTTGGAAACCCATATATCAAAATATGTGTAAAAGGTGAGAGAGAACAAATTACCAAATACGAAATAGGATATAAATAGTAAAGCAAAAAAAAAAAAAAAACAGCTCAGGGCAGGGCTATGCGAAAGGGAGATACTCTTGAGTTTTGAACAAAGTGTTGTTGAATTTAGATATTACAAATTTCCAATAGAAATCGGATTTGGGCCATCACCGAAATACTGGTTAATAAGTTGAATACCCGGGGGACAGTCCACCAGTAGAGGCAACGGCCCGGTGGTAGTAAATAACAAAATACCGAAGTAACTATGAATTAGTTTCTGCATATGCGCATTTCGACAACTTATGTGTTTTCAGTGCAGATAAATTCAAAAACTTTGGAAATCCATGTATCGAAATATGTGTAAAATCTAAGAGAGAATAAATTACCAATAAGATATAAATAGGAAAGAAAAAACCAGGTAAGGACAGAGCTATGAGAGAGGGTGATACTCTTTGGTTTTTAACAATATTTTGTTAAATTTAGATATTGCAAGTTTTCGACAACTTATGTGTCTTCAGTGCAGATAAAATTAAATCATCTGAAAGTCCATAAACGGAACTGAAGAGTGTTTAGTTCATATTTAGGTTTGTGGTTGTTGATCTTAAAAATATGTTTGCTTCTGAAACATCTTTTTAATTTTTTTCCATTTATTTTTAGCATTACAAAATAAAATGCTGGACTAAAGATATAAACAGAATTTAAATTAGTTGCGGTTCAAAATTCATGTAGACTCGTACATTAGATGACAACACCATAATTCACATCTGATTTTGTTACATCATAGAACAAATAAATGCCGAAATACCATTAATAGACCTTATACGAGATCAGCTATCGGGATTCACCAGAACACTTTTCAACACGTAACAGTATGGAAAACGTAACATTTTAAAGCATACAACGTAACGTCATAAAATCATGTTTTTGAAGTACATTCTCGGTCACAAGCTAGGAGTCGCAGGGCGGACAAACACCAACTGGCGAAACTAAATACCAGAACTCGGATATGGTCTATTCCGATATATTATGCATCCCTTCGGTGCAAATGATTATTAATATTTGAAACACCAAAATTATAAATATATAAGAGCTGATAGATATTAATATCCTAAAGAACTAGGAAATTACAATATCACCAGCAAAGGGACAAAGATTTTTTTGTTTTATATTATTTTTATCCCTTTTTCTTATGTTATTCTTAATTACAGACATTTGAACTTTCAAATGATCAAGGGTAAGGTGGCTGGTGGTTAAGGTAGCTAGTTAGACTGAACAAGGACTATACCTCTCACCTATTCGTAGCGAGTTCGCACTCCGCTTTGTGAACCACATGAAATTGTGTACTCGACATCCAACCGTATGGGATAAGGTTTGACACCTACCTGTCCAAGGTCTATGGTTCTCCCCGGCACCCCGACTACTTATGCCACTAAATCTTACAGCCGCAATATAGCTAAAAGTGGCGTAAACACGGAGCAAACAAACAAATAACTATTTTGCTTGCGGTACTGTATATTACAGCAGAGGCATTGGCCCAGTGGTAGTGAAAAGTACTCAGTAATTTTACTCATACTCGTGCATAGAACTGCTGTTAGTTGATTTTTCATTTAGATCCTTTTGAATATTTAATTGTTTTCTATTTTTTTCCATATATTTCGCTTATGGCCTACCAAATCTGTGATTTGATCTTCATTGCCAATTGCAGAAACTTAATTTCCGTTAACTTAATTATGTAGTTATTCAATTGAATATTCAAACAAAAAATAACAATCAAGTCCTTTCATACCCATATTGAGTACCTATATTACACAAAAATCTAAACAAGGCAGTGGCAGATCCAGACTCTCTGCTAAGGGGGTCCATAATTTTTCCATTAGAGGGGACCAAGGGCCCAATATTAAGTATTTTCCGACCTAAAGGGGGCAACCTGCCCCCTGGATCCGCAACTGCAAGGGAAGATATTTCTGCTCTTCATCTTTTTTAACCGGTGTTTAACTGCTGAACTGACTAATGAATTAACTCATTAATTAACTAAAAACTGTTTGCAGTCACGGACAGGTATACTTTGAAACTATCCATGCTGAAAGTGACATAGCGAATTCGACGAAAATGACCATTTCTGTGTTAAAATTTACGACAAAATGGACAGATCAAATTTCAAAATTACCAATTTCCCTAACATGGACAGTTATATTTAAACTCTTGCCTACGTAGTGTTAGTTTCAAAGTTGGTCTTGCACAAATTATACAATTTTTATGCCACCAGATCGAGGATCGGGGGCATATTGTATTTGTCCTGTCTGTTTGTCTGTGCGTCAGAAACTTTAACCTTGGCTAAAACTTTTAAACCATGTAAGGTAGAATTGCCATACTTGGCAAGTGTATAGGTCTAGTCAAGAGGTACATAAATATGCAAAAACAAAATTAGGTCAGGTCAAAGTCGCAGAGGTCAAAAAGGGGGTGAAATTGGCTGTTTTCACATATTTGGCTGTAGAATCCTAATTATATATCTTATTGAGACGGGGTTTGTTTTATGTTATTGCTAATAATGTTATTGCTAATAAAATTGCGCAACTGTAATATGTCAACGGATTTGATGTAGCATTTACCGTTTTTGAGAAACAAGAGGCCCAAAGGGGGACAAACGAAAAAAAAAAAAAAGGAATTTTTAAATAACCTTGGGTATAACTTTTGAACTATGTAAGGTAGACTTCATACTTGGCAATTGATAGGTCTCGTCAGAAGGAACATAAATATGCAAAAAGGGGTGAACTTGGCTGTTTTCACATATTTGGCTGTAGTATCCTTATTATTTATCCTATCGAGACAGGGTTTGTTTATTGTTATTGATAATAAAAATGAGCAACTGCAGTATGTCAACAGATTTGAGGTAGCATTTACTGTTTTTGTGTATTAAGATGACAAATGGGAAAAAACGAATTTTTAAAGTTTTTGTCGGATCTTGATGCAGGTTTCTTATCGCATGTTTAAACAGATACAATTAACAATTAAAACCATTTCAATAAACAAAGGGGCTCCATCTGTTTCAGAATAAAGGGGTTGAATTGGTGTTTTGTGGAAATAAACAACTTTTGAACTATGTAAGATAGACTTTTAATACTTGACAAGTGTATAGGTTTTGTCAAGAGGAACATAAATATGCAAAAAAATTAGGTCAAAGGTCAAGGTCTCAGAGGTCAAAAAGGGGTAGAATTGGGTATTTTCATATAATTTACTGTAGAATCTGAGGCCATATGTAGTGTTTCACAAACATCTTGTTTTCAAAAGAAATATTGATCGCTGTTACTGCCTTATTAATTAAGTCTTCTAAAATTCCGCCTAATAAAATCATTAAAAAAATCTTAATAGATATCAGCCCCCTCTGGCAAAAATTTGAAGTTATTCAAGATTAATTTTAAATATTCGGATGAACTTTTTTTATATTTTTTACGACCTAGGGATTGCTGTTGAGTTGCTTCCGGACACTAACGCAGTGGAAGATGAAAAGCGCCATAAAAGCAGTTTAATCCACCATTTCTTTTGAAATGTCTGTACCATGTTTGACCATTTCTTTTACAATTTTCCAGTGGTTTTGCACCTGTTTGTCAATTTGCCTCCTGACAATTATGTTTGATAATCGTTTTGTTACCCCCATTTGTTAACTTAACTCTGTACGTAAACTTTTTAAATATACACGAATATTTTTCATTTCAGGATACAAAAACGTGGTACATGTGAGTCAACGGAATCAAGATTTTGATTTCTCCACTGTCGCAAACACCGCAAACATTTATTATAGTTTTTTCTTATTATTTGCCTTTTCGAAAACTCATTTTCCCCACTTCAGTTTCTGCATTTAGATACAGCAAAACAGTTCTGGTTATCAAGCAAGCATTTGATCTCTGGCTATTCACGATTTCACACCTCTCCTCCTGTACACAGTTCATACCACGTTTCAAATGTGGATATTATGCTGGCATAAGTACAATTACAACATCTCGCCCTGGACAAATGTTTAAGTAATGTCTAATTAGTCAACACGTGTCGTCGTATACGGACCGTATATGAGTGATGACAGCCGGAAGGAAAGGATGTTCGTACCTCCACTCGACTTGAGTTCAAATCAAGGAAAAGGTAACAACACTTTATGGAAAGGCTATAAGCAAAACGAATATTCAAAAATTTATACGTAAAGTGGTGTTTTCTATAAAGACATTTATCAGGATCAAACAATACTGAACGTTTTTCACATGAGTTTAGTTCATGAATTCTATGCAGTTCTATCTTTATTACATCATAACATGCTTTTGTATGAATATATTTCTCTAAAGTATTGAATTGACTGTGTTTTCTTATCCTGTCTGGCACATTTTAAGTAAACTTGCAGGAACTTGGTCATTACACTGAAGAGGCACAATTGTATTTAAAAAAATGTTTTGCATGTGATTTTTATGAACTTTGTAGCTGCTACAGATTTAACGTTTATCATAAAGAAACAAAAGTGCGAAGGACTTTATGATATGTTTGTGAGTGACCTGGTATCGTTTATACTCCAATTAATTTTTACGAAAGTGCGAAGGACTTTATGATATGTTTGTGAGTGACCTGGTACCGTTTATACTCCAATTAATTTTTACAAAAGTGCGAAGGACTTTATGATATGTTTGTGAGTGACCTGGTACCGTTTATGCTCCAATTAATTTTTACGAAAGTGCGAAGGACTTTATGATATGTTTGTGAGTGACCTGGTACCGTTTATACTCCAATTAATTTTTACGAAAGTGCGAAGGATTTTATGATATGTTTGTGAAGTACCTGGTACCGTTTATACTCCAAATAATTTTTACGAAAATGCGAAGGACTTTATGATATGTTTGTGAGTGACCTGGTACCGTTTATACTCCAAATAATTTTTACAAAAGTGCGAAGGACTTTATGATATGTTTGTGAGTGACCTGGTACAGTTTATACTCCAATTAATTTTTTACAAAAGTGCGAATGGCTTTATATGTTTGTGAGTGACCTGGTACCGTTTATACTCCAATTAATTTTTACAAAAGTGCGAAGGACTTTATGATATGTTTGTGAGTGACCTGGTACCGTTTATACTCCAATTAATTTTTAGAAAAGTGCGAAGGACTTTATGATATGTTTGTGAGTGACCTGGTACCGTTTATACTCCAATTAATTTATTTCAAAAGTGTTTTATCCTTAACATTCATTTAATTTGTCGTAAAAATACTCCATATATGATGCCTATTACCGCTATGTGTTTTTGTTCCACTTGATTGTCTTGGCGTATGAGTTATTAGGTGAACTTAAATGTAGTTCGGTCAACGTTGCCTATCGAAAAATAATCGACTTCAGAAATTGCTTCCTGAAATGAATGCAGGCAATGCTGTTGGGGCATTTCCTATTATGCAAATTATATAAAAATCATCTTCATATAAAATAAATAAAAGGATTGTTAAGGTACAATATCTTACCTGCATGTTGCAAATTATCTTCATACCAAATATATTAATGGTGTATTAAGTATAAAATTATGAACGAACTTCAACGAATAAGAGCACTAGAGGCTTAAAGGAGCCTCTATCGCTCACTTGGCTTTTACATTCCAGGATTAAGCAAACTATTACAAATACAAATATTTCAGAGACCAAATCATTAGTGTAGAAGGAAAATGTCATTTAAAAAGTCAGTAAAGGGCTTCTATGACAACCAAAGCTTCCACAGTCTACAACAAGCCATTACAGTCCACCTTTTGACAAAAATGGCAGGAGTT
This sequence comes from Modiolus philippinarum, assembly GCA_002080025.1. Lineage (NCBI taxonomy): Eukaryota > Metazoa > Mollusca > Bivalvia > Mytilida > Modiolidae > Modiolus > Modiolus philippinarum. Next base: position 93,858 of record MJUU01007569.1, read on the forward strand.
CAATTTATGATATTGGTGATATATATATATTGTCGAATTTAGAACTCCTTCAAAATAAAATTTTATCAAAATAAATTTCAGTCAGGATTTCAGAGAAAATTTTTGAAATTGTTGACGACCGACGGATGGACGACGGACGACAGACGACCGCAATGCGATGGCAAAAGCTCACATGGCCTTTTAAGCCAGATCAGCTAAAAATGAGAAGCCTAGAAGATGGGCCTGTGTTGATCCCTAGAAAGATGAAGAGCCACAATAGAAGCGTTGTTCCATTGCCTTGGTTTGACGTATATTTGTAGCGACTTTGTCTCATGAGAATTTACTCAATATCCGTTCATTGTTATTCTAAGCCATGTTTATTGAAATATAATGGAAATGTTTAATGACCAGTAGAGACATGGATGTAGAGTTGTTGACATCTAGCAATGAAGTCCATTGAAAGCTGGCTAGAGGCCGTCTTGAACTTAATATGAGGGACGAACAAAAGTCATTTTTGAACCCCGCATGGTGACTTCAAGATGAAGAACAACAGTTGAGAGCGTGGTTCGATTGCTTGGTTTTATCAAGTCTTTATAAAGACTTAATCTCACGTTACTCAATATTTTTTTTTATTTAACACTGGGTTTTTCACCAGACTTGTATGGTCCGTAATTAGATCACCCATGTGAGAGAGGTATGCTCTCGTTATGGTTCAGTTATAGTGTACTAATTCTAGGGAGAATTTCTTGTATGGATATACTCTCAAAATTTGAAATTTTGGCATTTTATTTTTTGCTTATTTCCAAATGTATTTTGACCACCCCTCTAAAGTGCTCAACACTATTTCATAATGCAATGGACTTGATGTTGATTGTTTCTATGTTGTAATTGTCCACTAGCTTGTGATGCTAGGGCAATGGAAAACAGTAATTTTAAGAGTACTTTGACAGTTTAATTTACTTTTGTTGACAATTCCGCATCCATGACCAGTACGGACATGGATGTATCGTTTTTCGACAGCTAGTGATGAATTTCACCAAATCCGGTGCTAAGTGACGTCTTGAACTGACTATGAGGTATAAACAAAGGTCATTGTTGATGGTCTCATTGTGACTCCAGAATGAAGAACAACAATAAAAGAATTGTTCGATTGCTTAGCTTTACCATGTATTTGTAGAGTCTTTGTCTTAAGGTTGGTCACTCCTCAAGTTGATAATATCAAGGTTTTTAAATTAGTATCTTTATTTATTATAACATCAATCATACATCATTTTAAGCAAAAAATATTGATTTGTCAGTGTGCCTGTTTTTTTTAGATATAAGTGCATAAAATTTTGGCGGGAAACCGAACTCATCTAGATTTTTCATTAACTTTGCATTAAGGCATTCGACCTTTGAAAAACAAAGAAGATATATCAAGAATTTCATCAAAGTTTGTCAAAAGTTTACTCAAGATGTATACAAACACATTTTGAAAAGAAAAGTGAGGGTCAGCATCATGGTGGATAAAATATGAGAATTCCGAAAGTCAATGACAGTTTCAAAAAACTGAGGAGTGACCATCCTTAATTACTTTACTCCATATCCTTCCATTGTTCATTTTATTTTAACTTGCAAATGTTCTTTTAACAAGTTTATTACCTACATAAATTAGAAAATAATTAATCATTTGTTTTTCAAAGGTTTATTGTTAAAAATAAAATTCTGCTTTTACGGAGGTTAAAGTGTTAAACTTTTTTGTCGAAGTTTTCGCTATATTGAAACGAAATGAGTAAGTGTTGTTAATATTCTAATATTCGGAATTAACGTACAGTTTTGGTCCCTTATCTTCAGATGAGATCACCAAAATATGTTTCGAACAGGGCCCAATTTCAAAAATATTTCTTAATGCTTTTAGATCGGAACAAACTGGAATTCTTTGTACCGGGTATACAAAACATCACTCCCACGAATGTTGGTTAATTACCTTACAAGTTTCAGTGAAGATAATCAAAATAGTTCTAAATTCTTGAAACATCGTCAGGGTTTATGTTTATAAAGAACCTTTAATAAACCATTCCTGTACTATGTGTTTCCGCTTTCAATAGTAATGATCAATAAGGTGTTTCTTTCATAATTACATATGCTGAAATAATCTGCGCTGTTGGCAATGTCAAATGTTAGATAGACCAAAATTAGCAGTTCTTGTAACCTTCTATGAACCATTTCTATAAAATCTTTTCCAGTTTGCTGGAGTACATTCTTAGCAGATGATCACAATTTGTTTTTCATAGGTAAAACTGTTTTACCTTGCCATTCATGAGAAAATAATGAGCAGTCTTTATACCTTACATCATTGCATTCGATATGTTATTAGCTCACCTGGCCAAAGGCCATGTGAGCTTTTGTCATCACTTGGCGTCCGTCGTCCGTCCGTTAACTTTTATTCAAAGATCTTCTCCTCCGAAACTACTGGGCAAATTCTTACCAAACTTTGCTTGAATCATCACCAGGATATGCACTTTCAAGTTTGTGATTTTTATGTACGTAGACCAAACAACATGGCCACTGTTACTAAAAATAGAAGATAGGGGTAAATTGCTGTTTTTTTGCAAATTACTGGAAACCGTTACAGATATCAAAAATCTGACATAGGGATACAAATGATCAGTATGATGAGATCTACCCACTGTGCAATTTTGAAGAAAATTTGAAAACCCATCTCGGAATTATAGCCCTTTTTCCGTAAAATTTTCAAAATTTTTGCATTTTTTATTTTTCATTTCAAAAAGTGTAACAGATAGAGGGATAGAGGTCAAGTGTAAAATGCAAAAATGTTCAGCATATCAAGATCTACCCACCCTCAAATTTTGAAAAAATCCATAAACCCTTGTAGGAGTTATTGCCCTTTTTTAACCGAACTTTAAAAATTTTCGTATTTTTTGTCTTTTATTTCCAAAACTATGGAAGATGAAGGTTAAGTGAAAAATGATGAAATGTTTGCCATGCAATGGCGATTTCAAAACCTGTGTTGAAATTTTTTGTTGGCCGCCATTTTAAAATGGCCGCCACAAAAGGCGGGAAATTCAAGATTGCCCGATTTCAATGAAATTTGGTTTCCATATAGGCTTTGATGTTGCATCTTCAAAACTGATGTTAAAAATTATTCGTTGACTGCCATTTTCAAAATGGCCGCCAAAAAAGGCGGGAAAATTCAACATTGTCCGATTTCAATGAAATTT
>MJUU01007569.1:97849-122864 GCA_002080025.1 Modiolus philippinarum
TTCGTTGACCGCCATTTTAAAATGGCCGCCACAAAAGGCGGGAAATTCAACATTGTCCGATTTCAATGAAATTTGGTTTCCAAATAGGTTTTGATGTTGCATCTTCAAAACTGATGTTAAAAATTATTCGTTGACTGCCATTTTCAAAATGGCCGCCAAAAAGGCGGGAAAATTCAACATTGTCCGATTCCAATGAAATTTTAGTTCCCAAATAGTTATTGATGTCGCAACTTCAAAACAGATGTTAGCAATTGTTCGTTGACAGCCATTTCAAAAATGGTCACCAAAAAGGCGGGAAAATCCAACATTGTCCAATTTCAATGAACTTTGGTTTCTAAATAGGTATTGATGTCGCAACTTTAAAACCGATGTTAAAAATTATTTGTTGACTGCCATTTTCAAAATGGCCGCCAAAACAGGTGGGAAATTTCAACATTGTCCTATTTCAATGAAATTTTTTGTCTAAATAGATATTGATGTTGTTTTCAAAACTGATATTGAAATTGTTGTATGACGGCCATTTACAAAATGACGTCTCGATTTCAAAACTGGTGTCGAAAGTAGTCCTTAGCAAGAATTTTTTTGTCAAAAAGGCCCAACAAAGAAATGTAGTAAAACGTGATCAGACTTTAAATACCTTGATTCCGTAGAAAAATTATTACTGGTCTAAGTACTTTAGTAATAATAAAAGGGCTACAATTGTGTCCATACCACTGATAATAACAACCTTTGTATTTTAATCCTAGCAATGTACGATGCTCAGTATGAATTGGTATATGATGAAAACCTTCTTTTAAATCTGCTGTAATAATAAAGTCTTTTGGTTTAACTAATTGTACAACCGTTTTGATATCATCATATTTGAATTTTGGTGGAACAGAATAGGCATTTAAAGGTCTTAAGGGAGTAAGAGTCTCAAAAATTTTGTAATTAGAATTAAAATTCTGACCTTTTGTCTTGAAAAGCACATCTAATGGAACAACTTGAGCAAAAAAATTTGAAAATCCATGTAGGAATTTTTGACATATAAGACGTCAAAATTTTGGCGGGAAACGGATCTCTCTAGAGTTTTCATTCAATTTGCATAAGATGTTTATAGGCCTTTAGATATATGAAATTATAATTGGAAGTTGATTAAATTTTATACACAGTCTATTTCATGTATTTTAAAGTGACTTAAGATTAAGAAAATGTGATACATGTGCAAAAAATTTTAGCACTGTTTGAATGGATAAAACCCGAGGATATAGAATGCTTCTGAAATCTGAGGCTCGTACTCCCTTAAATCACAAATTAATCTGAAACTTTTATTCTTTTTCGGAATTCATGTAATTGGAGATACACATTTTGGCCTCACACTACAGCTTTCAATGTGACCTTTTAACAGTAAATTGGTAATTTCTTTGTCTAAAAATTGAATCTGTCGTTCAGAAAAGTTACTGTTCTCATACTCAAAGGTTTTACATTCACCTTCTAGTGGAAATTTAACACCTTCTTTTAACCATTCAATAACTTGGTCATGTGCTCCAATAATTTTCCAATTTTAAAGATTGTTATTCAGTGGATGAAATAAGTCATTTACAAGATATCATAAAATGCTATTGAGCTGAGTTGTTTTCGTCTATGTGTTTTTGACCTGCTGGTTCAAATGGAGGCCTAAATCTAGGGTAAGATGACCCACGCAAATTTTGAAAAATGTCTCTTTGTGGGTAGTAGCCACGACCACGTTGGTTTCCAAAGTAACCTCCCCTATAATTGTAAAATGATCCTCTGAAACTATTTCGACTAAAGTTAGATGTTTGTGTGGCAAACTTTCAAGCACTGGAGAGTTCTGCTGCAATTCTTACGTTTTGTAAGTTCTGAGAGTCAAAACCTTGCAATGATCTAAACAACTGGCTGTAGGCTGGTCAAAACGGCCCTTGACTAATAAAGCCGCAAACTCATCCTGTAAGTACCTAATATTTGCAACTAGCGTCGTGACAACTGGTTCTATTTTACCGTCCTCACATTGACTCAAAAGTTTGATAGCTGTTTCTACATATCTGCCACATTTGGATATAACATTAAGTATTTGTTGATCTTCCTTTTTAACCCCAGTTCTTTTGTCATGCAACTTAAGGCAGCTGGGTAAGATAACCTTTTCCACTGTTACTTTAATACAATTAAATTTATCTTGAATGTCAGTAAATTCCTGACTTTCCACCTCAGCTGTGGCCCTTAAAGGGTCAGGACCGAGTGCGCCTGCTACAGCGCCGCTATCCTTAGGATATGTATATGTTGCCTGGTGTGGCACAAAGTTTGGACCCACGTGGTTAGATGGTGAGGGATTTTGACGGACAGCCTGATTTTGTATTTCAATTTCTTGCATATGACGATCGATATCTGCTAAAATTTGATTAACCTGGCGAAGCTCTTTTTTAATAGATTCATTTTAATTATCCTCTGATAGTTTTCCAGAATACTGGAGTGTCTTGTCTAAATCTTCTTTTTGCATTCTTGGTCTTCGACCCCTTCCCGTGAATATGCACATGGAAAAGACGTATAACTAGAGCGCGCTTCCGGTGCGCTAAATACCAAAAACAATGTTCGTATAACTACGATTCAAGATTTTTTGTAATTTGTTTATTTTTCAAGTAAACATGTTAAATTACAATACGACAGAAACATTTAAAGTATAAAATATCATTCTGACAGTATATTTTTTTTAAAATCAGCAGTATACTTTTATACAACTACTGCCTCCAGAAGTGACCACTTTTTATTAATTTTATTATTCTGTGCAGGGGATAAGAACAGTGCATAATTTTTTTCTATGTTAATATAATATTTCAAATATTCAATTCCCCCCTTAACAGAAGGTTTTTTCCATCACATCTACTGTTCAAGATATTGGAGGTGTTCGGGGTACTAAAGTTTTAGACTGAAGATCAACTGTATAACTTAAAATGTTACCACGATTGTGGCAACTGAAAGCCAGGTGAGCGATACAGGCGCCTGAGAGCCTCTAGTTTCATTAAGAGATTGTCTGAAAAGTGACTTCGATAAAACCTTCTCCGTGAGCAGTTTTAATCATATGGGAATTAAAAGGTCTGCTTGATTAACTTTTCTCAAAAAGTATTACCTATTGCCTCGGCATTCAAACTTTCAGTTTACAACTCTGTAACATTATTAACTTACAACTGTATTCTGGTCTTAAACATCGATGGTTCTGCATTAACAGCTACGAAAACAGATACATGTATAAATGTTTTAGTTTTAGAAAAAGACAGAACATATTTTGTTGAGACCCACACTAAGCAAAACAAAAAGTACGCCGAGAATGATGTAATCAAGAACGCACATTTTTATCGCTAATTTTTGTTGAATTAGGAGCCTGGAATATTAAAAAATAACAATAGCGAAGTCAATAAGCACTAACTGCTTTAAGCAGATCTTCTCCTTTACTGATCGGAAACATTTTTTTTACTAGGCCTTACACATAGAAAATATTCTAAAATGTAAGGAATGTATATGTTTAAGGTATTTTCATATTTCAGGCAATTTGTGGAATGACTGATATTTAATAGAAAATTTCTATAATGCCTAGTTACTTTAGGCATGATATGAAATGACATAATTTCCTAGGCAATTTACAAACTGCCTGAAAATACAACATACTTTTTACAAAATGTCTGAAAAACTATTTGACTTTTCAGAATATCGATAATATTCAACAAAATTTTGTTGAATAAATGGAAAAAACTAATTTGAAACAGACATTTCACTCGAATTATACATTCGTCCATTTTGGCTGCCGCGATATTTTTTTTAATTATGAAACTTTCGACGTGGATTTCTTATATAGTGTTAATACACTTCACATAAGTTTTATCCAATCAAGATAGAATAAAAAAAGATAACAGGAAACACATACAATGGCCGAAAAACACAGTCACATGCCACAAAGTCAACAGGAATTGCACAAGAAAAAAAACACAACAAAAATACAAAAGACAAAGACCATCTTTAACAAAATGTTGGTTTCCTGTGTTTATCGGGCCACAGTTTTGGATGTGAGCAAATAGGTTCTAGGTGAATTGTTTTTTTCTGAAAGGCATCAAAAGAGTTACTTTTAATTGGAGATTTGCTAAGAAATAACAAAATTTATAAGAAATGAGATAAATTTTTTGAGTAGGTCAATAAACAGCAAACAAACAATTTCTTAAGGCTGCCCTAAAAGTAAATTCACTTCAATCATAGTTAAGTTTGATTTTTCTTCCGTAGTGCGACAGTGTTTTACCAGCAGACTAGGCTTCTTGAGCCAGCCGGCAGTTTAGCGACGAGCACGCCTTGATGCATCTTTTAAAATTACGTATTGTCATTCTCTCTCCTTTCAAGATTGTGATCATGGGGTTAGTAGTCTACCTGTATTGGGTTTTATTCGTATGTTTATAATAGTAGGGAAACAGGACAGATGAAGGGGAGGTTTGGGTACCTATAATTCGGTTTAACCCTACCGCTGGCCTTTGCTAGTGTCCGTACCAAGTCCGGCTGTCCCGAGTTGCTATTGTTTCTTACGTTTGTCTTTTGTCTTTTTGTGTTTTTTCTTTTGGAGTTCCCTGGCAGATTATGGCATGTAATTGTTATTTTCAGGCCTTGTTACCTGTTATCCCCCTATTTTACATCAAATTGTTTGTTTTCACCATGTATTTGTAGAGACTGTCTCATGTGCATTTACTCCATATCCCTTCATTGGTTATTCAATTTATTTTGGATCCCTTAATGTTCAATATGGGTAATGAAACTATTCTGACACCATAGGGGAAGTTGCTTCATGTCATGAGATAATTCCAAAATTGCAATTGAGATATCACAATTTATTAACTAATGCATCATTTTTTATTTTCTGCTCAAGCATCTGACAAAAACTCTTAACCAAACTGTATTACTGCCTAATATTGTAAAGTATGGTGTCAAATTCGAAATTCGTATCTATTAAATTTTTATACAAATCATCAAAAAAAAAAAAGAAAAAAAAAGAGTGTGTAGTATGTTGGGATACACTTTTTCATCAGTCTGCCTGAAGGGGCTCATTTAAAATTTAGTATGCTGCTTTCTTTTAATGAGTTGTGTATTGCAAGCTTTTCCTGTTACTCTGTTCTACCAGCTTCCTCTTTGACAGCACTTTGAAAACTTGATAGGAATGTAGTATGCTTGGCATGACAATGCATGTAATTTCCTGCTCGAGTTATCGAGAATTGCAAAAAAAGAAAAAAAAAACAGACAGACTGCATCATATGATTTCCTTGTGTTTGGGTATGGTATTTAATTTAAACTTTCAATAATTTTGATTGAAATAGATTACAAAAACAGGATAACAGCAAACACCTACAGTGGCCAGGAACTACAATCACATGTCACTATTTACAAGATGTCTCATTTCCTGAAGACTTAATTTTTGTTATCGTATTTTTTTCTTTTCCTTATTATACTTTCTGTGTTTTCAGATGTTTGAATAACTTTCTATATGTTGTGCATATAGTTTCTGTTTCTGCTACTTACATAAGATAAATGTCTACAATCTGAGATGTTATACCTTGGATTTCATGTTGCGTTTAAACAAAATTATAAGGATTTTGGATCACTAAGTTTAATAAGCCGGTTTAACCCTACTGCAGAGATGTGGTAATTGTAATTGTAAACGTTAATCAGCTGTAATCGATTACTTTTTTAAAAGTAATCGGTGTAATCATTAATCAGCCATAAATCTGATTACATGTAATTAAATTTAATCAATTACTTTCAAAAATAGCCTGTAATCCTGATTACTTTATGATTACATGCTGATTACAATTAAATATTAAAATCACAAATCATGGCGATTTTCGTACCAAAAATAACTCTCAAAAATATCACACAATTATAAGGCAAAATAAAAAAAAATACATTAGTTTCTCGGGGCCCTGCCTCATCTCTTTTCTGGGAACTTATTTTAGCTTTTTTATTGAAGTTTCAAATAAAAAATGAAAATAACCTGCCTCATCATTTTTGGGCATTTCAGAAATGTAAAAAGATGGCTCATCATAATTTTGAACCAATAAAAATTAAAATCTTCTCCCTCCCTGCCTCATCAATTTTTCAGAAAAAAGGCCTGAGAATCTAATCATTATTTTTGTATGGCCTAATATAATGGATAAATTTGTGCAAATAGAAGTATTTCTTTTATATTTATCAACAAAAAATATTCTTTACGGTAAAATGTATGTTAGATTAGCAAATTGAACTTGATATATTTTCACAAATTTTATCACCAACACATAAGGGAAATTTTCAATTTTATCACACGAAAATAATCATATAATGAATAGATAAAGTTGTGAAAATCGTATTCCTGATTAAAGTTTAATTATGGTTATAATTAAGTTTTGATTATTTTTTAATCAAAATTTGAATCCTTTGTTTAATCAGTGTTCATGTCACCTTTGATCTGATAGTTAGAAAACAATTAAGGTTTGTTTTGTCCCTAAAGGCATTATTATACATGTACCTGTTACATAACAATTTGATTGTATATATGTCATTTTGCTATAGCTATTGTTATGCTTTATGCAATAAAAGATTCAATCATTCAACGATTTGATTTTGCAAGATTGGATGTATTTAAAAATAATCAAATATACATTTAGAGAAGCCATACCAATAATTGAAAATGATGGGATATGGAGTGATTGTACATATGCCAAACTGATATCAAACACTAAGGAAAATACTATTTCAAGAAGTACAGGACTTCAATTCTTTTTTTAGTTAAAAGAAATATTGCAATTTCGTAATCATAGTTATTTAAGAACTCAATGTAATCAGATGTAATCATGATTACTCTTCAATGTAATCATTAATTTAATTTAATCATGCTTAAAATTCTGTAATCATTAATTCAATTTTATCATACATTTTGGAAAGTAATTTTAATTTAATGTAATTTGATGAAAGTAATCGGACCCATCTCTGCCCTACTGTTGGCCTTTGCTAGTGCCTACACCAAGTCCAGCTGTCTCGAGTTCCTGTCGTTGTTTACATTTGTCTTTAGTCTTTTATTTGTTGTTTGTACTGAGCCGGACTCAGCGAGTATAACCTAGTTCGGTGGCCCAATTCAAAATATAACCCAAGTATGGATGTACTATTTTAATTAGCCGGTGAACAAATTGGTAAAAACCTGAAAAATACAATANTGTTTTCTGTTATCCTTTTCTTAATATTATAGACAATTAGAAATTACCCGAAAGAGTTAAGTCAATGTCTTCAAATCTTATGGAATGTAAAATGACTGCTTTTTTAGGCGTTGAATAAAGAGATCACTAACCATTTTTGGAAATTTATAAAGATTAAAGCATGTTACATAATACCCAATTCTAGAAAATGTCTGTAATAAATACATCAGATATATCCCTATGTGCTTAAAAGTAAAGAAATTTAACCTTCTTCAGCTTCGTACAAAGATTTCTTTAGTACATTCACTACAATTGACGTGTGAAATCTAAGCAATATAACTTAGGCGAAAATAATTACCTCCAAATGATGTGCTAAGTAGGAAATAGCTTTGTCTCCATTATTTGGAGAGTACATTCATTACACAGTCGATCAGTCGACACTGAAGTTTTTCAAGTTCAAAAGCTGTTGAGTCAATGATTGTTTTAACTTTCGTTACGATTTTCCGTTGACAGATTCTATATCTGCCAGTATGTTTGCCGCTTCTCCCAAGAGGCGGCTTTAAATTTATTCAAACTTCTAGTTGGGTCGTTAAGGTTCGGGTTAACTCACAAATGGTGCTGTGCTAGTATGACGTTCGAGTCTGCGTTTGTAATTGCCACGCTGACAAGCGCTTCAACAATACACGATCCGCGATTCCGACATGGTAACTAATTGCAATTATGAAAATTTATCGATGGTTCTTGAAGAAAAATTTATTTCACCTGGTGTATTGATGCTTGAGTTCCTCAGTCCTAACAGTTTACCCACAAATAGTATCAGTTTGTCGGATAATTAAAAAACTGATGTGCATTTAAACGAGCACGGGATGTGCAATATTTCATTTATCTTGTGCTGAAGAATAGGGCAGTCTAGTTTTTCACAGGAAAATTAGAACACTGTTGATAGAGTTATGTGCATCAGTTTTATGCGATGCATTTACGATAAAAAATTAACATTCATTTAAAATAAATGCGAGCAAGATACGAATGCATATGATTTATCCAAGAATTATTGCAAGCATGATACGGAGCACTGCGATTAGATCATAGCTTTAACGGATACTTAACGAATCATTTACTTAACGAGTTATTACAAATATGAGAGATTTTGTTACGAGTGTTTTACAAAAGACCATCATTTTTCCTTGTGGGTTACATTAACTCGTATACATTTTACACTATATAACGTCATTTTAGAAGCAGAACTTAATATTGTACAAAACATTTTCGAATTTTTCTCCCACAGGCACAGAGGAAGAGAAAAGAGTTAAACTGAAATAAGCATAACCTATCCATCTTACTTTAGAAGATGGACACTACTAATATTTGAGTGTCGACATAATTTAATTATCACATTATCAAAATTCGTAAAATACTCAAATTTGTATGGAGAGCATTCTCAAAGTATTCGTATAAATTCGTAAAGTAATTGCCTATATTCTAAAAATGTTCGCGTAATCAGTAAATCAATGGCACAACAACCTTTAACTACTCGCAAATATTCGTAAATAAATCGTAAAACCTTTGAGGAACCAAATTGTTCACGATTTATTGCGAATTCTTTACGAATTATTGCGATTGGTTAACGATAACTTATGAATTGTTAAAATATGTCTCCGATAAAGATTCGTGGACATTCGTGTGATAAATTTTGACATGTCAAAAATATGTCATGTAAACAAAAATCGACACGAATGTCTACCGAGTTATTTACATGCGAACGACTACAAATCGATCATTTGTAAGGATTTGTTAGAGAAATTCATGTATGTGAAGGGGTAATAAGAGGAGATATAGTGAACATATTTTTCCCATTAGGTTCCATTTTAAACTGAGTTCTGATTTGGTAGCAATATTTGTTTTCAAAACAAAATGAAATGAGCATTTTTGTTTACATACCTCCTTGATCTTGAAAGTTTGTTTCATTACTTAAATCATCAAAAGCCAGAGTATGTTTTTTGTGCATCAATTATTTATTAATAAGATTCATCAACAACTGCTTTGTATAGTCTAAGGTCCCATGTGTTGTAATGTAGTGAAACTTATTAATCAATCAGTAATGTACTTCAATGCTTTTAATCAGATGCCTCTCGAGTCATTGAAGACATTTTTCACATTACTATCTGATAATGAATGACTGAGTACGTCTCTCATGAATTAAATTTTGAAATTATTGGTTTTATGTTTGAACTTTGTGAAATATAAAATAAATCTAAAAAAATAAATCAATTTACAAGCAATGCGTAATGAAATCGTAAGGTAACATGCTCAAAATGAAACTGTTAATACTTGTAATAATTTTGGATTCAATTTGTCGGAGTGAATGTAAGTAAAATGTATTCCATGTTACAGGTAATTTTCATAGCTTGACTCAAGATAACTAAATTTGTCATTATCTTAGTATATGTGTAGAACGCTCTAGCAATCGTCACAGTATAGGAACTTCTCCGCTTGAAATATCTCATTGACATTCTTATCTGTAGCCATTTTGACGTTTCTTAAATAATTAAGAGGTCAAGTAAGCCTTTGCTGCATTTTTGACAAGAAAAGCAAATATTTCATTTTTAAAAAAGGCTTTACGCTGTATATATGTGTGTCAGTATTCTTAAGCATTGTAAGATTGAGAATTCTCGTTTTTAATGCCACTTCATTGAATTATAAAGTTAATTATTTGCCTTTTGTCAAGGAAAACGTAGCATACAGCCCTTTAAGTTTTTATTACAACGTGTAAAACACGTCTCACTCTAATACAAAGTTTTGGTTATATGCATTGTTAAAATTCTGGCAATAATATCAATACAATAAAAGAAAAACTGCAATACGCTTATAGTTGTAACATAAACAGACATACAGCACAACTGTCAACAATATACAACTGAAATTTTTGTTAAATGGATATTCTTACTATCAAAATGAAAGCACAGCTAGTTGTCCTCTTGTAAATATGTTGTTTAACCTTTAATAGACTAACCATATATGGACACAAAAGGCACATTTGAACAAAAAAACTGGTCTGAAATCGCTGATTCTTGCAGATATTTACAGTTTCGTCTCTGAAACGTCACCTCCCTGCACACGAATCAGTCATTCACATTTGGTCAACATGTAAGACATAAAATATATCTAGGAATCAGAAATAATGTTCAATGCTTACCGGACGTGAATGTTTATTTTGTGTTTCGTCCTATAAAAAACGTCAAACAGCATACAGAAAACACAGGCTGTGATCATCAAAGGGTGACTTGACGTTGATATGTCTTGGAAATGACTTATTTCGATGTCATAATGTTAAGCTTTAGACTCGATGTAAATATGACCAAACATATCAACAAAACATCTATAAAAGAAATCAAGGCAATCATCATGCAGAAATACAATACCCAAATACACCTGATAATCTTTATTACCGTTTCAAAGACATCAACTGAAAAATGTCACCACCTTCATTAATAGCAATGTATATACCTATGGCAGTATTTACTCCTTTAATTCTTTATTCGACTCTTGTGATATAACAGACAAACATCATACATGCATATCCTTTCGTAAAATACATGAAAACGAACAAAAATGGGTTAAATGTCAAGGAGAAAACATCCCATCTCCAGGTTAAAACAACCCTAAACAAAGCATCAAGGAGTAACCGTCTTCAACACAGTGAGGAACATCACATCATATACTGTAGCAAGCAAGTAATTGTAACGTATACAAGGTGAAATTGTTTGAGCTGTTGTTGTGAAAGCCAAATACGATATTATGTATGAGCATTGCTCATTGTTGACTTCAAGATACATCAATAAAAGCGTTGTTCCATCGTTTGGTATAGAGACTTTGTCTTTTGTGATTTACTTCATATTTTTTCATTGCTTATGGAATTGACTTGATTTTCATGCCCGAACATTCGTATCTCGTTCATTTCATTGTGACATCATAATTGATTGACTAATATCAAATATCATATTCATTAACTTTGCCCCTAATTAGTTCTTTTTTCCGTAACAACTTTTATTTCCTATACTACATAGAATATATCTCTTAATCATATGGTTGGCTAATTATTTAAAAATAGCACCAAAATTCTATTGTTCGTTTTGGTTTGATCATAATCAGGTAAAGAGCACGGAGATATGCATTGTGCTTCTTCATCTTGTTTGATATATGGTCTCGCCCTGATATCCGACTGAATACATCGGAAAATGAAACTGAAGCAAAAGAAGGAAGGATTAATTATAAATTCTAGGTAAATAACATAACATGACAATACCTTAGCTTATAAAAAGAAATGAACAAAAACGCTACAAAACTAAAAGCATTAGCATTGTGAACCTACAAAAACTCGATTTACCATCAGGTGTTAGTAGCATAAAGGCTTAGGCAAAGTCGGATTTGCGGCGGTGTGTTGCCATAGGAACACGAAGTGTTGCCGAACTCTCCGGAATACCACTTACCCTACCCCAGCCGTAGCCCGTGTGGTTGAGCGTTGCCATAGGAACACGAAGTGTTCCGAACGAAGTGTTGCCGATCTCTCCGTAATACCATTTTTACTGTTGATCGGGTGTCTTCTCTCAGGTCCGCGTTCATATAGGGGAGATTACTCTTGTATTTAAAAAACACATTCTGCATTTATAGAGGCTTGTGACCCTTAATGTGAAACATATATATACATATTTTTTTTGGGGGGGTATTGCGATCTTGGAAAAGTTGTCTAAGCCTTTTTGAAGCCCTTAACAACCATATTAACCGGAAATGATGTGATAAATTAATAGAAGACTGTAGAGGGATGTTGTGGAAGTGTATAGGAGTGCGCATGCACAACCGGAAGTGGACATTTTTCCCTGATACCGCCATATAGAAAGGGATATGAGGTGATGAATCGACGTAGCATCCCGTAAGGGTGCCGTATGACCGAATAACATAACGGACGTGCTACCGGGAGTGGAAAATATTTTAATAAATTTATTTCAATTAATTTTATTATTTTATTTATTTACATATCATTTTATTATTTAAATAAATTGATATATTTTTTAATTTAATTTTTTATTTAAATTATTATCATTAATTTTAATATAATTTTATTATTATTATTTAATTTTTATATTTTTGTATTTGATTTTTTATAATTCATTGTTATATTCATTTTTTTTACCTCACCTGGCTATGCCAGGGTGAGCTTTTGCCATCAGTTGGCGTCCGTCGTCCGTCCGTCGTCCGTCTGTCGTAAGCTTTTCATTCAAAGATCTTCTCCTCTGAAACCACTAAGCCAATTGGAACCAAATTTGGTCATAATAGTCCTAAAATTGTATCCGTCAGGTCCGTACCTCATGCAAGATGGCCACCAGCAGGGAACATAGTTTTAACGTTTGACCCTATGGAAAAGGCATTCAAAGATCTTCTTCTCAGAAACTACCAGTCCAGTTATAACCAAACTTAGGAACAATGGTCCTTGGATGGTCCCTTCTAAAAAGGTATCCGGCAGGTCCGTACTTCAGCCAAGATGACCGCCAGCGGGAACATAGTTTTAACATTGGACCCTATGAAAAAGACATTCAAAGATCTTCTCAGAAACTATCCGTCCAATCATTACCAAACTTAGGCACAACGGAGTTTACCGAAAGATGTGTCTTTCAGATGAGACATGTGTCATTTTGTTTGAACTTCAGATACAAATTCTACGAACGCATGTGTTACACCTAAAAGGGAAATAAATGTCGACTTCCGGTTGCGCATGCCTACTCCAACATACCTCCTCAACATCCCATTCAGTCTTTTATTGATTCATCACATCATTTATTATGGTTGTTAAGGGCTTCAAAAAAGGCTTAGACAACTTTTCCAAGATTGCAATGTTTTGATGGCGTCACAAACCGGAAGTTGCCCCCCACCAAAAAAAAAAAACAAACTGTTTGCAGCTTATGTGAAACATATGTATATATATGTTCACATTAAGGGGCACAAGCCCCTATAAATGTAGAGTGGTTTTCTTTTAAATACAAGACTTATCTCCCCTATATGAACGCGGACCCGATCAATAGGGTTAATGATATTACGGAGAGATCGCAACACTTCGTTCGGAACACTTCGTGTTCCTATCGCAGCGCTTAACCACACGGGCTACGGCTTGGATATGGTAAGTGGTATTACGGAGAGATCGGTTAAATTTCGTGTTCTATCGGAACACTTCGTGTTCCTATGGCAACGCAGCGCCGCAAATCCTACTTTGCCTGTGCCCCTATACTACTGGTGTTCCGGAAGGGTGAACATGACATGCACACGTGACACCCGTCACACTGCCAAAGAAATTCGGGTTTTGTCATAGTTAGTCTTTGTAAGTTCGGCAATAAACTCTGGATCTACTCAAAACTATACATTTCAATTATGAAAATGAACTTTGTAATACGCTGTTGAAGTATTTTACAACAGTTTGCCTGTAAATTATTTTCTTCATATTTTGTCATAACAGCAGCGTGTTCTGAAACTGAATATCAGTGCAATGACAGTCAATGTATACCAACTAGTTATCTTTGTGACTTTGTAAATGATTGCTCTGGCGGAGAGGACGAAACTAACTGTGGAGGTAAAATTTGTTTTCAAAATAACTAATTATTATTTTAACTATGGTTTTGTATGTCTTCGATGTCAGTACTGACAATAATAGCCAGTAATGTGAAACGTAGCACAATAGGTAATCCCGCCAAAAAATGTCAATTGTCTTTTAACTTGACATAATTTATATTGCTAGAATCCATACACTAGATCAATTGAACTTGAGAAAATATTAGTCGATTTTGCATATTATATTTGAATAGCAATTTCGACAAAACTCACAATTATTTTATTCAATGAGTCCATGACGGTTGACACTACAAATTTATAACATTTTTGTTGACTTCAATGCACGGCTTGGTTGTAACTTCTCTGATAATACTGAAGTTGTAGAAATGGTTATCTGTAGAACAATGATATGTAGGTTAATTCGGACATTGAAATATGCCCTTATGCAATACAAACATAATACCTACGTTGCATAAAAAGAGTAAATTTCGTTATGCAGTACACTTGTTTCAATGAGTAATCTCTCATCATCGGCATTAAAATCAAATATATGGAAAGCCATATCCAAAACTTAGTCCAAAAAGAAGTAACCATTTCCAAAAAATTCGAAATAGGAAGCCAAATTCAGTATCAAGGACATCTACCAAGTGCAATACACAGAATGAATCCTCAGTATTTTTAAGTGGTTATGATTTTGATGAAAACAGTAAATTTCTATAACACGCAAGGTAAAAGTTTCATGTCAGACAAGTCTGGCTATTGGGCTTGTTAATACCCTCGGGGACCTCTGGTCCACCAGCAGTGACATTAGTCTGGGATCCTGACTCAATATTCTCTTTACCGTAAGCGGCTTCCGGTTCGAATATAGAGTCAGGTCACCAGCATTGAATCCGATTCAAATTTGAATCGGATTTCAACATTCGGAATGTCTCTAAATTTACGTAGGAACTGACGTCATGTATTGTTATTCCGAAATATAGGTACGTGACGTAATATCCGGTGTTAATGTAAACAAACACAGCTGATTGAAATGAACTTGGTTTTAAAATAGATTTCTGTGCTACTTATGGCAATATCTTAGAAAAAACGATTAATCGATTCAATAGCTGTACAAGAAAAGCAGTCGGCTGTTTTATTTAAATTATATACAGTCTATCTTGATGCAGTTGAAAGAAACGCGCGAAATGCAAGTTCAATTTTTTGTAATCAAGATGGCGATTTATACAGCCAATCAAATTTGGTAAGGGATTGCTGATGACCTGGGGTTATATTTGAAGTGAAGTTTGCGTAAAGGAAAATATTTTCCCATGGTACCAGGTTAGCAGTGACATCGGCCCAATAGTTCAAATACAAAAAATACCTAAGTTGCATCAAAACAGTTCATTCTGTCATGCTGTACACGTGTTTCAAGGAGTACCCTCTCATCAGCAGCATTAAAATCTAATATATGGAAAGCCATAATCCAAACTTAGTCCAAAAAGAAGTACTCATTTCCAAAAATATCGAAATAGGAAGCCAAATTCAGTATCAAGGACATCTACTGAGTGCAATACACGGAATAAAGCCTCAGTATTTTTAAGGGGTTAAAATTTTGATGAAAACAGTAAATTTCTATAACACGCAAGGTAAAATTTTCATGTCAGACAAGTCTGACAATGGGGCTTGTGAATACCCTCTGGGACCTCTGGTCCACCAGCAGTGGCCTCGGCCCAATAGTTCAAAATACAAAATAATACCTAAGTTGTATAAAAACTTGCAACACTAAATTTATCGCCTCTTTTCGAGAACGAATTAGGCAATGTCAATATCACCATGAAGTTTTGTATGAAGTTTTGTATGAAGGATTTTCAATGATTAATAATAAAATACCGAGGTTACTGTTAATTTATTTTCTGCATATGCGCAATTCGACAACTCATCAGTGCAGATTAAACCAAAACATTTGGAAGTCCATTTATCGGAAAAACATGTTAAAACTGACAGAGAATAAATAACCAAAAGTGTCTAAATAGAAAAGCCAAAATTCAGCTAAGGACAGAGCTATGCATGGCGGAGATACTCCTTAGTTTTAACAAAATTTTGTAAAATTTTGATATTGCAAGTTTCAATACAATCGGTTTTCGGGTCAGCACCGAAGCACTGACTACTGGGTTGTCGAATACCCTCGGGGACTAACAGTCTACAAGCAGAGGCATCGGCCCAGTGGTAGTAAATAATAAAATACCGAGGTTACTGTTAATTTATTTTCTGCATATGCGCATTTCGACAACTTACGTCTCATCAGTGCAGATTAAACCAAACCATTTGGAAGTCTATTTATCGAAAAACATGTTAAAACTGGTAGAGAATAAGTAACCAAAAGTGGCTAAATAGAAAAGCCAAATTTCAGCTAAGAAGAGAGCTATGCATGAGGGAGATACTCCTTAGTTTTAAACAAAATTTTGTAAAATTTAGATATTGCAAGTTTCAATACAATCGGTTTTCAGGTCAGTATCGAAGCACTGACTACTGGGTTGTTGAATACAACAATGCAAATTAATATGTACATATGTACATTAACCAAGATGACAAGGCATATCTATACAAAATCACGTTAATATGGACTAAATAATAAAAATTGCTGCAAATATATGCAGTGTCACCCCTATTCCTACAAACAAACAAATGCCCTCAGTCGTTACAGCCTCGTTACTATACATGTTTAAAAGACATTTTTTTGACCTAGCATTAAGTTATCTCATTTTAGTTGTGTCATTGAAAATTAGTTTAACGCCAATGTTCAAGAAAAAATTGAATTTTACCATTTTGTCAAGGATACGAGAAGTTTTTATTGCCCCGAGCCATCACCTTTTTTTGGTTTCAATTCTGTGATATATGCAGAACTCCTTACTAATCATGACCTGCATTCTACGGACAAGATATAACGTTAATTTTTTTTAATTTGGAATATACGTTCGGTACATTTCCTTGTACCTGGAACATAATTGGAAGGGCCTCACCTGCAAAGTAATCGGGTGTGTTTCCATCTTTGCTAGCCAAGAGTTACGATCCGCCCCTCTCCTCTTCAAGAAGAGGAGAGGAGCGGATCGTAACCCTTGGCTAGCGAAGATGGTGTGTTTCAAGGTTGAGGATTTGTTGGGTAAAATTACGGTAAGCCAAGTCGCCAGTCTCTGCAGACAAACTGTCAGGAGAAACTCAATGCCAAATTTATTAAAATGTCCACTTCTATATAATTTTATTTAAATAATAGTCTCTTGAAATTTTGTTATTTCCGCCACTAAATACTCAGTGTATATTTTTTCGTATTTAAAAAATATTTTTCGGTCACAAACACCATTCAAAAGCCCGCCTTGTGACGACTACTTATTTTTCATTGAGGAGCATCAACATAAAAAATCTTATTCATCATGGAGTAGATTTTAAACAAAAAGGCAGAATCATCAAAGAATAGTTTATATATATAGTGAAACCCATAAAACATTTTTATTTCCATCATCCAAGAGCTACACAAAGATAAGGATAAAGAGTAAAATGATTACTATTAAATCTCCATAGTATCATTAGCAGCATATCTTTGTTTGTTCTTGATTTTAAATCAATTAAACCGAGTATTATAATTCCAATTGATTCTTACATTGCCTCCAGACCATATTCTTTTTAACCTCCATTAACCTTGCACTTACAAGTTTTTGAGTTAGATCAACAGTCCTGATGAAATAATTAATTAGTTTTTCGTTCATTGAACAGTATTTCAACTATATCATAACAACAACGGGAAGGTTGCGCTTTAAAAAAAATATATTCTTAAATTTACAAAAACAGGATAACGGTAAATACCTACAATCAGTTTTTGACATTTTTAACAATATTTCAAAAAAATCGAGGATGAGAAATACCCTTTGTAATTAGCTTTGTTTGCGAGTCACGTCATATCTATATATCAAATGTTCATATCTTCTGTTAAACTTCTCAAAAGTATTCAATAATTTAGGAAATCTGTAACCTTGTTGTGAAAGTTTGGATGTGAGAGTAAGATTACGGTAATTAAAATAATCAAGGGTAGAACAAATTCGAGCGAAACGTTCAAGTTGAGATATATACACCCCGTAGGATGGAGCTAGGGGAACGTCGCCTTCAAGAAAGGGGAAATTAGTAATAGTAAAATACAAAAAATACCGATGTTGCATAAAAAACTGTAAATTTCGTTATGCTGTATACGTGTTTCAAGGAGTTACCTATCATCAACAGCATTAATATCAAATAATATGGAAAGCCATAATCCAAAAGTTGTCAAAAAGAAGTACTCATTACCTATTTATTAATATTCTCCGTGGAAAATGAATGTGTTAAAATTTTGTATTGTGTTGTGTATTTTATTAGCAATTAATCTTAATCTCTATTTTCGCACATCTGTTATTATTATTATTTTTTTTCATTCTTGTGTAGCTTATCCTTGACCTTCATGTATAAAGTTACTCTGTCCTCCACAAATGTTTACAACAGTTTTCCGTATAATAATACCCGCATAAAAAAGAAATCCCCAATCCATTTTATGTGACCGCGTTGCTCAGCTCCGAGACCGAGCAACGTGTTTCGAAAGGACACCAGTAATGTTGTTGACTTGAATTCAAACTAAGTTACGGTAAATTTATTTTCTAAGATATTATTACACTGTTTTCGATAATATAAAATCAATAACCGATACTTAAAACTGGCCGTGGTTAAGAATTAGGAGGAAATCTAAGAGTTCACAGAATGCTCCTTGTATTTCATAGGTGGATTGCAAATTGCTGTTTAAAGTAGAATCAAGCTAAAACTTCGGAATATAGAAAAGGGTCCTATGTTAAAACTGGCAACCATTTAATATGGAACCATATACAAAAATGAATTCTTTTTCAAAGACTGTTGCCAGTGCCGGTACCAAGTCCGGCTATCCCGAGTTCCTATCGTTATCTATGTTTGTCTTTTGTCATTTTATTGTTTTTCTTGTGCAGTTCCCTGGTTGATTGTGGCATGTGATTGTAATGTTCGGCCATTGTAAGTGTTTCCTGTAATCTTCCTTTCATTAATTTACTAATATCAATTTAGCTTATATGATTGAAAAGGATTTCTACTTATTTCGCCTATATAGATTTCCAAATGTTTGATCTGATCTGCACTGAAAGACATAAATAACTTAATACCGAAGTCACTGTGAATTTACTTTCTGCATATGCGCATTTCAACAACTTATGTCTCATCAGTGCAGATAAAATATAAACGTTTGGAAGACCATAAACTCAAAGATGTTTAAAAACTGATAGAGAAGAAATAACCAAAGAGATCTTAATTTAATTACTAACCGTGTGACGGGTGCTGTGTGCAGAGCAGGACATGCTTACCCTTCCGGGGCACCTGATGTCACTCTTGTTTATTGGGAGTTCACACTGTTAGTGCTTTAGTTTTTTGTGTTGTATATGTAACGTTCGTGTGTTTTGTGGGCATGTGGTGTCTTTGGTCTTCCGTCTTTTGGTGTTCTTGCTTTTGCCTTGTNTCTGGACTTTGATTTGTGTAATCTTGTGCTTTGTTCCTTCGGTATTCTACTGCCGTTGTTTTAAAGCCAAAATCAGCTAAGGACAGAGCTTTGCACGATGGAGATACTCCTTCGTTTTCAATAAAACTTACAATATTTTAGATATTGGAAGGTTTAAAAAATAATCGGCTTTCGGGTCAGCACCGAAGTACTGACTACTGGGCTGGTGAATACCCTCGGGGACTAACAGTCCACCAGCAGTGGCATCGACCCAGTGGTAACAAATAACTTAATACCGAAGTCACTGTGAATTTACTTTCTGCATATGCGCATTTCGACAACTTATGTCTCATCAGTGCAGATAAAATATAAACGTTTGGAAGACCATAAACTCAAAGATGTTTAAAAACTGATAGAGAACAAATAACCAAAGTGATCTAAATTTAAAGCCAAAATCAGCTAAGGACAGAGCTTTGCACGAGGGAGATACTCCTTAGTTTTCAATAAAACTTACAATATTTTAGATATTTTAAATTAGCGAAATAGCCTTTTGCAGAAACTAAATTCATGGTAAAGAGAATGAAATGGTTATTTACGAGTGACAAAAATTTCATAAAATCTTTACTTTTGTCATTAATAAAAAAAAACAACATTTATTTAAACCAGAATGTTCAAAGGAACAGTTTACATGTGGTAACGGAGCATGTAAACCCAACAGCTACCTATGTGACGGAGAGAATGATTGTACCGGTGGTGAAGATGAGGATCAAACAAACTGTAGAGGTAACATGGTATAAATAACAAGATGCTGAAATTGCTGTTATTATGGATTCTGCATATGCGCATTTCGACAAATGAGTCTCTTCAGTGCATATTAAAGCAAAATATTTAGAAATCAATATACCGAATGGTGTGTAAAGGTTTATAGAGAACGAATCGCCTAGAAAATCTAAATAGAAAAACCAAAATCAGCTAACAACAAATCTTTGCAAAAGGGAGATACTCCTTAGTCTTGAACAAAGTTTTATTAAAGTTTGATATTGCAAAGATGTATATAGGTTACAGTAAAGATGTACATTTGTGCCATTAAGCTACGCTTACTTTGTTGAGATCATCTAGAAATGTAATGAAAGATCAAAATGTGATGATTGTACAATATCGACAAACGAATACCGAAACAAAAAAAGGCGAAAGGAGTAAATCACAAAAAAAAAACAAAACAAAACAAAAAACCACACAAATGACTAAATACCGAAGTTACTGAGACAATTATACAAAGACGAGACAAATAATTAAAAATACACATAAACGCATAAAACTAATATATTTGCAGTGTGAACCACTGCAAAAACTTGAATTGTCATCAAGGGCGAGAATAATCAACTCTGTCTAAAAATAGTTCATACGTGATGTTTAAAAACGTCCATCATCTACCTTGTATGTAGGAGTCACGACCATTTCTGAAATAATGCCTTTTCTTTAGTATATTTTTGTTTTTCAGTACGACAGATACTTATTTGTGAAGGATATTTTCTTGTACTTTCAACTTCTCTCCCGGAAAAGCAAGTCCTTCTGATGTTCTTATTTTATAGGCCTTGGTTAGACTAATTCTGTGTTGAGGTCATAATAAACGCATAACTATTAAATCATTGGAAAAACGTGTTTACGATTTTAAGAGGCATGAGCTGCATGATACTTAGATATGAATGATAAACGGATTGTTTGGGAAGTTAAACCGATGCCAGATAGAAAACCTAACATGCACAAATATTTGCAATAAAAGATAGCAAAAATACTACGAAAAAAGCAGAAACATTTTTAAGTTTAGAATTATTGGTACGCCTTAAATTAGAAGTGGACAAGAAACGCTAGCTAATGATATTTTTTTTTATATGATTAGAATGCTTATCCAGTGAATTTACCTGTGACAGTGGTAAATGTATTGTACTTTCCTGGCTGTGTGATAATTACAACGATTGTCTGACAGGAGAGGATGAATTTCCACAGAACTGTCCAGGTTTGCTTCTTTTTGCTTATATTATATGTATCTGACCCAAGGTACAATAGACAATGCCGATGCCATTAAAAAATGCATTTCCATGTTAAAAAGAAACAGAGGTTCAGATAAAAAGAAAGACACAACCAGACAATTTACAAAGGTAACTCTAATCGGATGAATTGGCTTTGTACTAACTACGAATATGATATATCAACGGGTCAAATCAGTCGTAAGGGTACCTAATTTTTCTCTTTTTCCATCCTGATTGAGTGATAAAAATCGATAAATCATGAGAAAGCACATCAAGTATCATACTACTAACACTCTGACTATGGATTTAGGAAAGCTTTTATCTGAACAATGATTCAAACTTGATGCAAATATGCTAATTGAAATATTACATATAATTATACAAAAAAGTTTTATATTGTGGTGAAATATTATTCGTTGATATCCCGTATCTATTTTATTAATTGATTTCCCATTCTATTATTGTTATGTTTTTGTTATTGTTGCTACTAATATTATTGATATCAGTATTTCATCGCTTTCCCAAAAACAATTTTGAAACTTGCAATATCTACATTTGAGAAATTTTATTAAAAACTAAGTAGTATCATCACCATGCATAGCTCTGTACGTACATTTAGCTTATTCTGGCTTATTGGTAAAATGTTCTCTAGGATTTTTTCGCATATTTCTGTTTATGGATTTTCAAATGCTTTGATTCGATCTGCAATTAAGACATAAAAGTCGAAAGAACAATAAGCAGAAACAAAATTCACAATAACTTCAGTATTTTTATTATTGATAATACTAAAATGAAGGCCAATGAAATGCATAAATTTGAAAGAATGCTGAAAAGATTCTTTGTGTTTGAATTTCCTTTTTGAACTCAATTGTTATGAAAATTCATTAAATAAATATAAAATAATAGATTACAGATAGATATTTCAAAAAAATAGAAATGTATATGACTATCCGATAGTATGACGGGTTTTTGGGAGTTAATACCAGAGTGTTAAGTTCTTAATGTCCTATTTTTATTGTCGTGCCTTGTGGCTATCTCACGACCTTGTTTTGTCTTTGCTTTTCTCTATTGCCGTCTTTGCCATGTCTTTGGACTTCAATTTTTCTGATAATCACTTCACTTGTTCTTTCGGTATTTTACCGCCATTGATTTTTTATCTTGGGTTTTTGCCCTTCTGAATAGGTTGTCTTGAAAATCAGTTCCGATGCAGTAATGGAAAGTGTATCACATTGTCCTGGTTGTGTGATGCGTATCAGTTCCGATGCAGTAATGGAAAGTGTATCACATTGTCCTGGTTGTGTGATGCGTATCAGTTCTGATGCAGTAATGGAAAGTGTATCACATTGTCCTGGTTGTGTGATGCGTAATAGTTCTGATGCAGTAATGGAAAGTGTATCACATTGTCCTGGTTGTGTGATACGTATCAGTTCTGATGCAGTAATGGAAAGTGTATCACAATGTCCTGGTTGTGTGATACGTATCAGTTCTGATGCAGTAATGGAAAGTGTATCACAATGTCCTGGTTGTGTGATGCGTATCAGTTCTGATGCAGTAATGGAAAGTGTATCACAATGTCCTGGTTGTGTGATGCGTATCCTGATTGTAACTCAGGAGAAGATGAAAATAGTGAAAACTGTCCAGGTAATTCTCCTGCTCTTTTTTATCGGTAATTTTTATCAATTTCCTTTGATCTACAGAGACTGATATTCTCAGTATCACCGAACTGGTCGCTGTCATCAAATTATCGGGTCACTGTGAAGAAGTCACATGCGGGTTGCTATGCTTACGTCATGTATTGGCAATATTTTTGTTTTCATACACGTAATACGTTGAATGAATAATGCATATAGATTATTGCAATATACAATAGATAGTTGTACTTAAATAGAAATTTCAGTTTATTACTATTTACTATAAAGTTCAAATCATCATTTTGTGAAATTATCACGGCGTAACGCATCAAGCTCGACCAGACGGGCTCACTTGATACTGGCCGTGATAAAGTCTGTATCAAAAACAAATTGTTCTATATTCCATATTTATCATTTAATGTATCTATACGCTTGTGTGATTATTAGGAATATTTAAATCTCCCGAATGTAGAAAATTTTTTAAGGAGAAACTTATACGTACATGTTGAAAACACAAGAGGAACATTTGTCAAATTAGATTTCCCCCCTCCCGCCCCTACGGTTTTATTGTAGTTTTCCAGCTATGCAAAATACTGCATTAAAGGATGTTCAGAGACACATTTTACATCCATTTAAAATTGTTAAACTTCAAGATGAAGAACAACATGTATTTGTAGAGACTATCTCTGTTGTGCATTTACCCCAGTTTCCTTCAATATTTCTTCTATATAATTAAAAGAAAATTAATTGATGACGCGATTGTTAATTTGAATTGCAGGTACACCTGATACAACAACTTTAGAAACCACGATTACAACAACCCAAACAGGCATGACTAGTACCATAACACCAGTAAATGACATTATTACAACTTATGATATCACTTCATTTGCTGACATAAGTTCACTTAGTACTGATTCGATGACAACAAAAAATGATATGCTAATATCTAGTGAGGTAACAGAATTGGACAACATGACGACGTTCGATGATATGCCAACAACTGATGAAATAAAAAAAATCGAACGTATGACAACGCCCGATAATATAGCAATAACTGATGGTTTCACACAAATCGATAGAATGACAACGTTTGATAATATGGCGATTAATGATGATATCACAACAATTTATAAAATAACAACGTCCAATGAAATGTCAACAATATATATGACAAAATCAAATGCTATAACGAGCGATATATCAACGGATAGTGATCTGCTAATAACTGATGTCAAAGCAACCAAAATTAAGACAACGTCCGAAAAAATGACTATGGTTGAAATGATGAAAACCGGTGTGATGATTACTGGTGATATAAAAAGCAATAATCGGACGACTGCCAATGAAATGACAACACATGTAGATTTTAAAACAGTTGGTGACAGTGGAACAGTAGACACTACAAAATCAGATACAGCACCATTTGATTACGTCATAGTGGATTTTACAACAGAAACTAGAGACGTTAGTGATACAACAACTCGTGAAAATACATTTAATATGTGGACAAGTACTGATCATTCAACTTCTGACATAACTGTCCAAAATACTACAACCCTTACATCAGAAAATGGAATATATAATGACTGGTCAACAGCTGACGATCTCACAACTACAGATGAAACAAGTATAATGATGCAAAGTAACTCTTCAGTTAATATCAACAGTAAATTAAGCTCACAGAAAGGTAAACAATGTTTTGTTTTGCTTCGAAAAATAGACTTAAATATGGTAGAAATTCATTTGATACAAATTCGGTTATTTTCGTTATTTGTTCTTTCAACCATAAAATTACATTTATTATTTTCTGATTGCTGTTTACAATGTACTAAATTGTACAGCATAATACTAAATAATT
This sequence comes from Modiolus philippinarum, assembly GCA_002080025.1. Lineage (NCBI taxonomy): Eukaryota > Metazoa > Mollusca > Bivalvia > Mytilida > Modiolidae > Modiolus > Modiolus philippinarum. Next base: position 122,668 of record MJUU01007569.1, read on the forward strand.
CCAAATGTTATTGTAACGTTCATTTTCATTGGTCAACGTCATGAATAGCAAACGGAAATATTTTTCGATATTTCCGTTTGCCCATTAATCCGCTCCGCAAAAAATATAGTGCAGCAAATTAAGACGTCGTTAACATGGATCATGCAGTTTTTTAGCATACAAAATTGGAATTATAAGAATTAAACACTGAGTTTTAG